>DVPD01000302.1:0-12235 GCA_018237605.1 Apyrrothrix (Melanopyge) sp. n. Burns01
AATGTTTTGGGAAGCACAAGGGGCTTTCAGAGTGGAAACGCGATGTATAAACCAAGCTCTTCACTTCGCATCGTCGTAGCGAATTATCTGGCAAAGGGTCTTAGGGTTTTCTACGGTTTTGCATATGCGGAGCGTTGGGTAAACCGAGTTGGCAAATTTTGGGCTAAGGAACTCAGTCAGCTACACACAACTTCATTCTCCCTCCAATATTGTTATACGGAAGCGAGAGTTGTGTATGCAAGAGACCAAAAGTAAAATAAACACGGCCGAGATGAGGGCATCACGCTCATCATGCGACTTGACACTCGCTGAGCACGTTAATAATAGATTATATGAAGAAGAACATGTATAAAAATGGCTATTAAAATTATAAAACAGATGAACAATGCGAATGTTGATGAATGTCAGCGTCGAGGAAGACCAGTTCACCTAGCTTGATGAAATAGATCAGAGACTGGCCGATGGGAGGGAATGATAAATGGAGGAAAACCACGTCAGGTCTTCAAGGATAGAGATACTACACAGTCGGTATAAACAATAATAGGAGTAGGCGACTTCCAGAGTGGAGACCGCGGCTCGGCAAATGTAATGTAGGACGCCCTCCGGTCGTGGGGTGACGATCTGCGAAAGGCTGCAGACAGAAGCTGGATGCGGCAAGCCGAGGACAGAGCGCGATGGCGCTCTTTGGAGGCGGCCTATGACCAGCAGTGGACTGAAAAAAGCTGATAATGATGACGATGATGATGAACACTAAAAATAATAAAACCATCAAATATTTGAGTCTAAACTCGCATTACACGACGCTAAGTAATTGGCTGGTAAAATATATTCGTAGCAGCGCAGAGTTGTATAATATGTAACTTACGATACAACTGTATGCGATAACGAACGACATATTCGTCCCTTAATGGGTACTCTACATAATGTGTGACTCGCAGCCCCAAAATATTTTCCGCAACAAATGTGGGTTAGTGGCGATTTAATGCAAATGATGCGGAAACTAACTTTCAAGGAAAAAGCTAACTGATATGCTTGGAAATATTCTGTCCACTTTAGCATTGCAAATGTGCATTTCTTTGTTGAAATGCATACGACTTAAATAGCGCATTGCTAGTGTTTGACTCCTCTACTTACTAGTGGTTAGCAGCGTACTTCTAAACGAAATTGCTTGTATACCAGGTATAAACCATCAAAACCCAGTGGAAGACAGATTATACAAACACAAGAAACGATCCAAAGTAATCTTCACCCGTCACAGCTCTTACAAGCCACAACTGAAGAAACTTTAGTCCTTTCTAAAATTAGATATAAATGTCATTGCACAGATCAGATTTAAAATCATTTTCGTACTTAGTTTTACATAAACTTTTATTTGTCCAAAAAGCAGTTGAATACGTTTTAAAGTAGACATAAAAGTAGACATTTAAATAATCCGAGCATCCTGTAAGAAATGTATGTACATACATGTAAAAACACAGACTCGCGTTTAAACTTTACGCTACAAATTAAGATGTCGTGTCAGTCTAGTCTCGAACCATTTGTAAGCTGATAGCAATAAATTTTCCGACATACGAGTACGTAAACAGTACCCATATGTGTACATACATTTGGCAATGTTTGTAGCAAGCAGCTGGGAAATGGTTGTGGTATTTAATAAATGTGGCACACTTTAATGAATTTCATTCATTTGCAGATTGTAATATTACATAGAAGCAAAACATGTTATTTTTTCACGCCAGGATCTTTACGGAATAGGCAAAGATCACGTCATATATTTTAGTATAATATCATTCATATTTCACTTCCTACACGCACATTGGTTTCAAAGACCGATAAAACAATTTCCGTGCATTCTGTCTGTCTCGTAGAAGACCTAGCGTGATGAACTCGTATAATGATAAAAAATATTAATATTTTCACATGCTTTTAAGCCTTGTTCATGGTAAAGACGTGCATCAAAGTAGTTCGCTATTAAACTTCATACCGTACCAACTTGATAGAAACTCAATACTGCCAGCAAAGAAATACCCATTTACCTTGTTGTTGAAGGTTCTGACGCTTTGTGAGTAGTTCCCATTGTTGAATACAGTTATGGGAGCCATGGGATGTTAAAGTTTTAAATCTGCTTAATTATTCAGGCTTTTTTTGTTGTAGTTGCATGTTATTGTTCAGTATCTGGACGATATTTGTGAATTCGTAATGGTATCGATCTCCGGGTCGCGTATTATCGAGTTTTTAAACTTGAAATTCCCGGTAGTAGCACGAAATCTATACTTGTGACCGGAGTATGGCAACACGCTCACTTCCTATTCCATGTTAAGAAGTATAACATAACTGGTGAATTGTGGGAGTGTATCTCCTGTACCTACCTCTTTCTTTTCTTTCTCGGTCTTTTTCGATTCTTCTTTAGATACATATTACATATATAAGTGTAATAATATGTTTTATTTTGTTTTCCATTACCTTCTTATGTGATGTCAATATTTCGTTTAAATTCAATTGGTTTAAGTTTTTGGAATTAAACCTATGACCAGGTACAATAGATTCCTTTTTCGTTGACATTCAATTTTATAGTTTTTGGCATCGTACCCAACACAGGCAAAGTATACATATGAATAAACTTCTAAATACATGAATATATAAATAACTGGGTGGGCAAAAATGAGGCTGGCAGCGGTTGGATACTAAAAGCTGAAGATCGAGCTCAATGGCGTGCTATTGGAGAAGCCTATGTTCTGCAGTGGGCAGGAATAAGCTGATGATGTTAAATATTTTAATCCCAGACTCAAAGCGAACACTGGTACTCAACATAAAAATATATGATTGGGAATAGAACCCACAATCCATAACCCAGCAATTACATTCACAAATCACTGCACCATCGGGCTGGTGTTCGAACTATTGCTTCCATAACATTTTAATTATAAGCCCGGATGAACACAAAGAGATTAATAGTGATTCTAATAACGAACGAATTTTAGTTCGGCCGCTGATATTAGTTGCCGGTACGAGTACATTGATGTCCGCTGGTTGTTACGCTCTATTTGTTATATGCCCATAACAATTAATAACGGGTTGGGCCCGTGGAGTTAGTTTAAAACTTATTTCATTATTCATCCCACGCCGTAGCTTTTTGATCGAACTATAATTTTGGAGGTTCGCTGACGATTTTGGTAATTTGTATCAGGGTTTACCTATATATTATATTCCGTTGTAATGTTATTTGTGTTTGGTGTTAAACAGAAACAAAACAAGTTAAGCACTGCTGTTTAGCAGCAGAGAAATATAATACAATTTTTTTTCTTGTTCTTTTTTTATTTTATTGATATTCATTGACCGCCTCGTTGGTTTATTGGTTCCAAGCACGACCGCTGTGAAAGAGGGTATTCTGCATTCAATCCTCGGATCCTGCTCTTGAATAGACTCGCCTTATACTCCATGGTGGGACGTACAAAATAATTGGTGAATCGTAAAAGTGTACTACACTACTCTGCCTACCCCTTCGGACCCATTAAATATGTATTTTTAATTGCGGAGGTCGCTTCTCCACGCAAAGCCGTCTCGTAATCGCCTAATGTATTGCTAATAATTCCTACTTTCCATCAGTTATGTTACCCTCCATGAAATAAGGGATGAGCGTGCTGCCACACACCGGGAACAGATCCAAGCTCCGAGCTACTACTGGGAATTTCAAGTTACAAAACTCAAATAACAACTTGCGAGACCCGGGCATCGAAACCAGGGCCTCTTCCTCAGCAATCGCACTTACAACCACTAGAGCAACGAGGCAGACAATTTAAACTAAATTTCATGTAATTTTAAACGATAGTAAAATTTATTTTTATAGTCACATTCCGGTTAATATGCGAGCGAGATCGTGACAGTCGCACGTGGACGGCGGGAGAGGTGCTATTTTGTAAAATACTACGTGACTTTTCACCCACACCGCTGCTATCTACGCTGACAATTGCTTCAATACTTTATTGTACATGTTTGGAACGGTCATAAAAAATAATCGAATCAGTTCCCTTTGAATCTGGATTATAGCAGTATGTTCCAACCGGCAATTAATCATATTTTCTATTCTTTTGCATGATTGTAGTTTTTAAGAATTACTCCTCTTAATTATTTAATACTATTTCCTAATTAGAATATACCATTGCATACACATATACTCTTAATATTGCTAATACAAATACATTAATTTGTGTCGGGTGGAATCAGAATACAATCCCCAACCCCGTGTCTTATACCGGGTGTCGTAAGGCGACTAAGCCCGGCGCTGGCAGGTCGCGGCGTGGTGCGGCCTGCCTAGCAGTGTAGATGATGCGAGAAGAATGAACGATGAAATGCCGAGAGAAAACCCGCATACCCAGCGTGGTGGTTATGGACAAAACACTTCAGGGTAGACATGTCCAGCTGTGGACTTAAACAAGCTGATGATGTTGATGTTTAATACAAATAAAATTATTACCAAATTAATTTTTTTTTCATACGAATCTACGTGTACCATATTACATAGCATCCATTATAAAGCACCAATTTTAATATTGTTATAGTTATACTATCACGCCAGGTCTCTTGCGGGGTACGCAGAGAGCGCCGAGTGCCAATCTTTACAGACTTAGCGTGCTTATATATATATATATATATATAAATCCCTATCTACCCCTTATTTAATAGAACTATAAAGCTCGCACGATTCCCTCGGGAAGGTAAGTAAAGACACCTGTTTACCCCGCTCAACTTTGATCACCGCCGTTTACTGGGCGCGGAACGTTCTCTAAACAAAACAGAAACTGGCCACGGGTGTAGTAAAACTGTACTAAATAGCTGTGTAGGGTAACCATTTAATCTGTGAGAGATTCGGATATATTTAGGTGACCAATTAATCATGACATCAATATCGCGTCCTGTACTCGGCTTGCCGAGGATGGCGCTCCTTGGGGGAGGCCTATGTCCAGCAGTGGACTGAAATAGGCTGATGATGATGATGTCTATGTGTACAACGTCATCATCATCAATCAGACATGGATCATATTTTAGATTAAGAAGTGCCAAGGTTACAGTCCACTGTAATGGCCAAATATGGGTTAGTACACTTCACATGACACAGAACATTACGGAGAACTCTTCAGGCGTGCAGATTTTGTCCCGATGTTTATCACCATTGTTATGCAAAACAGTACGTGCTGCGTACCTGGATTCGAACCTTAGACTCCAAAATCTGTTCTGCGCTACTAGGCCATCAATACTGCAAACAGATGCTTGTATAAATTGCAAGCATGCGTATATGTACTTAATGATATATTTAATGCAGCATATATTTGATGATTTTGATATAATTATGAAAATCATTAAATAGACATTCCAAAAATAGTCTACGGAGTAAGTTATGAGATTAAGTATTGCCGAAATTTGAATGCTCGGAATTGGATTAATCTAATTATAGTTTATAAGCAAAATTAAATTATTGACTAATTAATTCGTACAAAATTTAATTAATGTAAAATATTGCTTTATTTCAAAGAAATCATTATTTCCACAATACTTCGATTCGATGTATACATTTGGATATATTTAAAAAAGGGCATTACACATAAATCAGAATTCGTTGCCATATTGCACCTGTTTAACTTTCACGTCGCTTGTTACCCGACATTTGCGGCAGGTGGCGCTTCAAACTTCACTCAAACGCTGTTGATGTAGCGTACTTTTCATTATACCTTGCACAGCACACAAATATGTGTGAGCTTTTCCGAAATAAATTATACCAGGAGGTGCTACAATATGTTCAGAACTGTCTATAAATAGATTAGATTTGAGAACTTAAGAAACATAATTATTTTCAAAGAACAATACCCGCATGGAATGCGGCACCCAGCCAGCTCGGCTCCACAAGCCCACGTTTCGTTTGGTACGATTAACAACAACATTTGTAATATAAAGAGTTTATAAAGACACATTAAACCATACCTTACAATGAACGCGAGTTGGTCTACCGGCAAGTTCTGTCCCTTTTTGTAATAAAACAAAATACAATTTTTTCTTACTGTCAGTGGATTTTATTAAAAAACACAATTGCCATTATTATTAATGATTACTTGCCCGTGAGAGGGCGATTTATATATCCCCTCTTAGTGAAAGCGGTTGGATACTAAAAGCTAAAGATCGAGCTCAATGGCGTGCTATTGGAGAGGCCTATGTCCAGCAGTGGACGGGAATAGGCTGATGATGATGATGATGATGACTACTTCTACGAGTTTTTTTTAATTATTATTAACAATAAATATTATTTTCTTCCTCCTTTTAATGTTCTTGTAGTATTTTTGTGCTATTGTTAATATCCAATTAGGAATTCTTAATTTGTTTTTAATTATATTAATCTCATAAAAGTAAAGATGACAAAAAAAGCCTGAAGGTCTTTACGTAGTTTATTGTTGAACTTCGAGATCTTTTACAACACAGTGACTTTATAATGTCTTATTATATTACAATGCGGCTAAGAGAGGAACAAGCACGGTCTTAATACAATCTATCTTCTAATACATGTATCCAGTAATACATACAGTATTTTTTCATACATGACTGTGTCAATTTAACAACTATCGACTTTGTTCTGAGAGGTCAATATGCTGAAATGGCAACACCACATATCTCACTTATACAATACAAGGGAAATTTACTCAACTCAATGATATAAAAAACGAAATAAAATAATTTGTGACATAAAAGTATAATTTATTCAACAACATATCAAGCATTACGAGTGTAGATAAAATTCAACAAGTCATATATTATAAAAATAAATAGAGACACAATAAATATAATACTTATCAAAGGTAATGTCCCTGTTTGGTTGTAATGTACTTCTTAAAAAATATTTGATTCTGTCAAGGTTTATTATACATTAGTATAAAAATATATTGTACTGTAGAATTACAGGACCAACATGGCGAATGTATGGTAATATTTGTATATTATGTATACAAATGTATGTACATAATGGTATGCTGTCGTCCAATCGTAGAATTGGGCATATCGTGAACCGTCTGGGCGTATCAAAAAAGATTTAATTTTCTGACATGACGTTAAATTCCTAGTAATATTTCATAAGTGTTTATACACATGATTATATATGTAGCGGCTTCACTCGAATATGTTTTTACGTCTCGCACGTATAGGACCTCGTATAGACCTGAAACTAGTCGGATCATCCCGAAAAAACACGTGAGTTATGTCGGTACATACTCATATAATTAGTATTACACTTTATTTTTCAATAGGATTGCTATAGGATTTACATAGGACGAACGTCTTTAGAATGTGTATTAAAAGTCTTATTAGGTTGAGTATCTCTTACATCAATATAGGGAAGCAACTATAGATATCAATAATTTTATATCGATCAGACTGACTTAAAATTAGTTCTATGGTTACTTAGCACTGAATCGATTAGGATACGCTTCATATATGCAACACCCTAGATATATAATACCCAGACACTACACAATTTGTCATATACAATTGGACTTCAACTGTGCGGTATAAAACTTAATGAATTTTAACCTTTAAAAGTCCTGCTGATTTCTCCACATAGATAACAAAACAACTGAACGTAATAAGAACAAAATAAACATTTCACATGTTCATTTGTTACACCTTGAACGCCTTCGGGTGAAGGACTATTAATAAATTTTAGGTTTTGTTGGGATTTCAGATTCGTTCTGGATAGAGTTTTAAAAGCGTATGTCGACATTTTAAAAAAATGTTTTGCTAATATATTTTAAAATCAAATGACTAACAAACATAACCAACCAGTTTTGTAATAAAACACTAAAGATATAAATGCATAAAAATTCAGTTACCCTCCACAACTGGTTTATCACTTTATTAACCAAAAATATTTATATGAAACAGTTAATACGTGTCGGTAAAACTTAACATTATTTCAATTTTACCATCACCCTCAACAAATCAATAGCATTACTAACAGAGGGGCTTCAATACGGGGCCCCTTAGAATTTATGTAACTATTTCACTAATTCGATTGACTAAATATTTTCATCTATCTAATATTATGTACACAAGACCATTATTTATGAACATGTCGCCGGTGAAAGATGTCTAGTGCCTGCCACTGTTTCGTATGGAGAAGTATATGCGGGCGGCGCGCGCGCATGTACTCCACCGCTTCTTCTGGGGACCAGCCGTTCTTCTGAAGAAACAATGTTTTTAAAATTCTTCCACTGTATCCGTTGAAGATTAATATATAAACAATATATTTCGGTGACATCAACAACACATTTTTATCTTGCATGCTTATTGTTTGGGGCTCCATTTTTTTGATTACATTTTATTTAGGAGCCCCTTAAGATGAATAAAGCTTTATTTGCCAGTGTGTTTATGTATTATTTTCTAACACTTTCTCCATGTAAGGAAACTAATGAGTTAGTGTGTAACTTGCCATCATCAGGTAGCAGCCTACGAGGGTGGCGCTCCGCGTTCGGCCCGCCTTGCAGTGTACGTACACCGTGCCGCTGTTGATTTGCCCCTCGTCCGTTGGTACGTTCGCGAGCTTGTTGCTCAACGGGAGGAACCTGATAGGAGATAGGGGATGGTTTGAATAAATTCTAAAACTTTAAATTTAACCGGAAACTTTTTGTCGACAGCGTAACCAAAAAGTTTCAATATTCACGTAGGATATGGATTAAGTCGAAAACGTACGAACAGGTCATATGGCAGTCACTGAAGAGACTATAGTAATGAATTTAATAGTTTCTCGGTTATACCATCGCGGCATTATTTTCGGATAGAATTTCAGTTTTATAGTCGCTATAGCGAAACGACAACATTGGATGACTGCAGAAACCTGGCAATTAGTAGATGAACGTAGAGTACTAAAAGCTAGAGGTGCAAGTAATGCCGACCTGAATGCCAAAAAGTCTGCCATACAGGTGCTTGTAGGCGAGATCGTAACGACGCTTTGGCAAAGATTTGTGAAGAGTTAGAGAAGCATTCTGATAAACTACAGACCAAGGATCTTCACGATAAAGTGCGCCTTTTAACACGACAATTCAAACCCAAGACTTGGTCTATAGAAAACGCTGCAGGTGTTACAGTCACCGAGATTGGAGACATAGTGAATGCTTGAAAGGAATACTGTAAATCTCTCTTCTCTAGTACCACTACATCAAGCGACACAAGTGACTTTAATCACAGCGTTGATCGAGAACCGGTTATCTTGCGGGATGAAGTACGAATGGCAATCCGACACCTTAAAATGCAACTGGCGGAGATGAGATCCCAACCGAGGTATTTAAGGCTTTAGGAGAGACTGGAGTGGACTTCTTGTTTAAGATCTGTTCCAAAATATGGGAAACTAGAGCATGGCCAGACGACTGGACCTAATCAATATTTATACCCTTACACAAAAAAGGCTCTACCAAGAAATGCAATAACTTCAGGCTTATTTTTCTCATTTCTCACGCAAGTAAGGTGATGCTTCACATCCTCAACACACGACTGCAAGCCTATCTCGCATGTCAAATTGCCCCTGAACAAGCGGGATTTGTAAAAGGAAGAGGCACACGCGAACAGATACTTATACTGCGACAGATTATCGAGAAAGCCAGAGAATTCAATACAACTTTGTTTATATGCTTTGTTGATTTCCGAAAAGCATTCGACACCATTATCTGGGAACGCCTCTCGATAGTCTTATTGGAAATCGGAATACCATTACATTTGGTATTTCTGTTGAAGCGACTATACGAAAATGGCACAGCAGCGGTACGAGTAGATGACGTTCTGTCAGATAGATTTAAAACGGAATCCGGTGTCCGACAGGGATGTATTCTGTCACCTTTACTCTTCAACGCCTACACAGAGTAAATTATGCGCATTGTTCTGGAGGGATGGGATCGAAGTATCTCAGTTGGGGGTCGTGTGATAAATAACCTACGATACGCTGACCATACCACACTTCTTGTACAAACAAGGGAAGACTTGGAGGGGCTCTTGACTCGTCTGAAAACCACTAGTCTCCAATTCGGACTTACCCTTAACAGGAACAAGACGAAAGTTATGATTGTAAATCAGCACGGACAGGACACTACGGGCACTAGTATAGCAAACTGCGAAGTTGTTCAAAGCTATATATACCTCGGATCTACAATCTCGAACGCTGGAGGATGCGAAGACGAGATCAGGCGCCGCTGCGCTATAACGAGATCAGCAGTAGAGCGACTGGGAACGATTTGGAAAGACAGTTGAATAACCAAGAAAACAAAGGTTCGACTAATGAATTGCCTGGTATTTCCAATCTTTCTCTATGGAGCTGAAACTTGGTCATTGAAGATACAAGATCGCCGAAAAATCGATGCACTGGAGATATGGTGCTGGAGACGGCTGCTTAGAATATCATGGATAGCGTTTCGCACCAATGTTTCGATCCTTAAAGAACTTCAAACACAAGACGCGCATTCGTCGATTGTTCAGTTGCGAATACTGAAGTTCTTTGGGCATATATCCAGAAACGAGGACTCGATCGAACGACTTCTGGTGCAAGGCCAGGTGGAAGGCAAGAGAGCTCGTGGTCGGCCGTCTACACGATGGACCGATTTTATAGTTAAAGCCACACAGTCTACCGCGGTCCAGTGTGCTCGCAACGCAACAAACCGAGAAAAATGGAAGGACATCGCGCGACGTGCAGTAGCCCTGGAAGCGAACAACGGTTCCGCGAGGCGGCCAATGTGACCTTCACGCCAACCACGACCACTCTGACAAGAGTGTACGATTAGGAATATTTATAAAAAAATAATTACAATGAATTAAAACTATACGTGTTTGGTATTGTGTTATTTTAATATTCCATCATCGTTCACAGAGCTCTAGACCTGTTCCACTCATAGATACCACATCCTCATACACTGACAATAAGTTACTCATTTTTTTCTACCAAAACAGTCCTAGGAATAATTTATATGGCAAAATAACGTTTGCCGGGTCAGCTAGTTAAAATATTAAAAATTGGTAATGAAATTTACAAAATACCTACGTTAAAGAGAAAGTGAACCCCGAGAACAAAGTTGAAAATTAAAATCTTTGACATAATAAAAAAATACATACCTCAACGCGAACGGTGTATAAAACATCTTAACTCCGACTAAGACGTTTAGGACGATAACACTATAATATATTTAAGTATATAACCACAACTAATTGCATTAAACATAGAAATAAGTATAACCGAGAAAGGTCTAAATTAAATAATTAAAATATTAATCGAAATTTCAGGTTTACGACAAAGACGTGCTAGTGACTGAGGTAAAGTGGCGGTCCATTCTCAAACATATGCGGTCACTCGCAATAACAACACTAAGACTGTCATAATCTTAATTATTTCTTCAAGCATTAATGACTTGTAAACTTTTACTTCTCATATTAACCAGTACCAGTACCAGTAGTCCAATATTCTGTAGATATTTTCTTGCCGCTAGAAAAAATGACTTTTCACATGCCGTTATCGGCGAACATGAGAACTCTATGTAACAAATAGATATTATTACTATCCCTATGTAAACCATGTTCCGTGAATAAAGATTATTATTATTATACCTATTTATATATTATAATTAAAGCGTAAGACCAAGCAAAGTATCAAAGTTTTTTTTTTCAAGAAGAGACTATCCTCTCTTGCGTTGAAGAGTCCCAGGTTAATTTTGTTGCACTTATTGGCTGTCTGTCTACTTACATACTCGTCTAGACTCCTCGCGTTTCATAGTTTTACATAAACATTTTTTTTATTGACCAATTATGTTCACAGATAACATAAGAATAGAAAAAAAACACAACAGCGATGTATGACATTTCTATCGGATGACTTTTTAAAAATTATCTAAGTATCCAATTATGGGAGCTGATAAACTTGCTAATAGATCAGCGCTATGAACTGGGCCGTTGGTGCACTGGTTAGTGAACCTGACAGTTGGACCGAGGGTCGAATAAACAGTTACTGAAGGATGGATGTCACATTACTTGCAAACACGTCTGGAGATACTTTGGTGAGGCTACGCACGAGGTTGTACATCACCAAATCATAAAATAATGACAAGCGTAATGACGATTTCATTTACCTCTTATTAAATACTTTAGAAATATTTATTGTAATCTTTTTAATTCTATCAAGGCAATATAAGGTCAGCCTGTTTTTACGTTGCAGCGCAAAAAAAAT
>DVPD01000303.1:0-12220 GCA_018237605.1 Apyrrothrix (Melanopyge) sp. n. Burns01
TATTGTAAACAATATGGAAAGTCCACTTAATAACTAACTAAAGTCACGTATATGTACTGTACAGACGCAGTATACGTCGTGAGACAAAATCAAACAAAACACAGATTGTTGATCGTTCGACCGTCGATCGGCGCAGCTGGCACGATTAAAACGTTAGACTGCAGAAAGATTGTGCGGCGAGAGTGCAATCGTGTCGAATTATACAGCCGCGCGCCGCGCGCCCGTATCGTTGTCGCCGTGAACGAAATCTTGCCAAGGTTTCATTTGCCGTATCCAATTCCAGAGCATATTGTGAGAATACGCGATATTAGTCTTTCGTACATAAAAATAGATCTGATTACCGAATGCGTGCAATAAACACGAAAAAATTCACTATTTACAATTATTACAACTATATTTTAATATGCGAACAGAAACAAAATCTATTTCCGTTTTCAAGTCCAAATTTAACGATAAGCGTAAAAAATTATAAGATACCTTCATAAATGGTTCTTTAAGTTAATTCCATTTTACTCAAAAGTTGAGTTCGGTTTCTAAAGTTCAATATCAACAACAGACTCATGGAAGCGCAATGCAAAGTTCGTTCCTTTTCACGTCACCGGAGATTTGTACTCGTAGCTAGCAATGGGCATAAGGCGCATTAAAGTCAATCCGGCGGACGTGTCCGTCCACGGCGGCTCGCAGGACCGCAGCGTATCGGGGGCTCAATTATTCACACGGCACACCCCCGTCCGTCGCATCATCCGCTTGCTGCCAAATTAAAAGTAAATAACGCAATGAAAACAAGCGAGCCCGCGCCGCGAGAGACTCGCAAACCTTTTACCGCTGTCGAGTAAACAACTACTACCACCGGCTAAGCACACTTTATCATTTTATCGACAGGCTATTTGTCGATGCAGATTATGTATCGTTAAAACCCAACTATCTTTAGCTGTAAACTGACTTAAAATTACGACAAACGAAACGAAGTAAGTTGATAGTGTAAGTAAACATGTGTTGTGTTAACGTCGATGTCTGAAAAGAATATTATTCTTATTTGAGCGAGAGATTAAAAACGCTTTTAGAATTCAGCAAACAATAGTCCAGTGGTTCCTATAAAATGAAAAAATATTGAAAATCCTTTTAGATTGGTAAGGCATGTACAGTTAGTTACAACAAACGCCGCAAAATGGCCAGAACCATAGCGCTACTCTCGGCGCGGAGCAATTTCGAAGAACAATGAACTAGGATGAATAGTAGCGCAAAGTAAAAAGTCTATTTACATCATATGCACATTTCCCAGCACAATACAAACAGCAAATACCCTCTGAATACCCTTTCGCACGGCCACTGCTGTTAATAAACGATCAAGATATTGGTATTGGTGTTTACTACAGGCCAACGTGGCTAAATGTTGATATTCTATATAAATTGTATGGCGTGGTAGAATGAGTCATCATTAACGATGGTACTGGCGAGCCATTGCGTCGGTAAGACGGGAAGACAGTAACGAGCGGCCGCAGTCATCGCGGGGTGCGAGAGTAGCCCTTCGCGACGAAAATTGTCACAAAGCAAAGTGTGTCACGGGCTGGATCATTATTTCGACCTACGTGACATCTTGACATTTCTGTATGTGCCACGAAAACAACTCATTATTACCGATAACAACTATACTATTGTCTTTCTTCTGATACGTAACATAACAGGTTAAACATTATCATACATTTCAATCACTAAAAATATGTCTTACAAATGTCCACTCTACATACGACGACTACGTGCGCAAGTGATGTTGGAATAAAGGAACTCATTTATGACATTGGCAATATTGATTTAGTGAACGTTAGCACAATATTTACTAGAAGTATTTCATGCGCTCAACTTACGCCCCACCACCAAAAAAGATCGCCAATAAAAGTAATATGAGAATCTGTTCTATAAACGTAAAATGGAATGTAGGAAGTGACGGTTGTCGAGCAAAAATCAGCAAGCCGAGGTGAAGCGCGAGTTGAACGGCCGGGGGAGCATCAGAGCGTGGCGCGTACGGCTTCGCACCTCCTTCTCGCTTCTTGCATTCATACGGCAATTTTAAACACCAACTAATCCATTTCGTTAAATAAAGAAATATAAAGAGACCTCAAAAAAACGCCGATCAGAATTGTTAATGCAAACGTTACGTGCCTTTAAACACAAACAATGACTTACATTTGTATAATTCGTGTATAATGTCAGGCTAATGAATTCTCATTTTATCAACAACAATGAAACACAGTCTATAAACGTTCTAAAGGGCGACTTAGCGGATTTCGGTGACAAAGCGTTTTATTCGCAACAAAACCACCGGCTTCGAAAGAACAATTACGCGAGTCAAAGCAGGTAGGTACCCGAGAAAAGCGCGGCGAGATATAACAAATTGCTAGAACAACAAAGGAAGCTTACTCGGCCATTACGATGGGAAGATGCACAAGCGTGGCGGAGGCGGCGGGCACGCGGCGGTAACGGCTGCGATTAGCGTATGCGACGCGGCCAGGTCGGCGGCCTGCTCGCAACTCGCACCCGAGGGACGAACCCAATTTACGATTGCCGCAAGGAATATCTTCGAACCTGGCGTTTTTGCGAGCCGCCAGTGACCGTCCAGAGAACTCGGTCAGCCTACACTATTTCGATGTCAGTACTGTAATGTGATTGAAAATGTACAACAACGGCCGTACATGAAGGACCAATTCAATAAACATTTTTCAAGAAATAGCATGGACAAAGTAGAGGTGGAGAACACGTCGGTGAAAGAGCCGTAATAAGGGCCACCATAAAATGTAACATTAGGTAACGGCTTCTGGGGCGGCTATAAATATATCCGTTCGGAAGTACGGCAGCGTCCCGCGGGAGAGCGACACATCGCCGGCAGTCGGGTGGCTGTGGACGTGTTGCGCGAATAAAAACATTCCGCCGCCACGCGTGCCGCAACTCGTACATGTATCTCAACCAATCAATATTACTTAGCAATAACTGCGACCTCTCATATTATGTGACCGTTACCTCAAGTTTATATTATTGAGCTCGAAAGTAACGACTGATGCGGTTTTGTCAGAGAACATAAAACTCTACCTGCGCAATATTTCCAGGCTGAGTGATTACTTATTACATATAGCTTTCTTAGCGTTCAGCAGTGATTTTATTTGAAATTATCATTAGATCATAGACTAAGGGTTTCATCACCATCAACCCAATGTGTGGTCCGTCGTTGAACACGAATGTTTTCTCAGAAAGATTATTGGTATGGTATTTCTACAAAAACGTCAAAGTACAGATTCCACATACGTAGAAGATAATAGAAATATCTCAATAAATATTTTTTCACACTATGTTCCTTCACATTTATAACGATTGATTCAGTTATGAATAAAAGCTAAGTAGTGATATTATTCAACATTATGAAATATGTTACCGAGAGACTGCTTAGATTAACAAGTTCAAAACCAGACACGGCAATCCATCCACACATTACTGTCAGATAGTCGATCACGTACTTAATTACAGTCTATCGTACTAAATACGTTTGATTAATACAATATAGCATCATATAGCAAAACAGCAGTTTCCTAAAATAAGGCAAAACATCACATACTACAACGTAAGTATTTTGTAAGTCGAACATGTAGTGCTACGAGTTTGATGAAATTAACCAGTTTTAATCATTTCAAAACCTCGCAATCGTTTCTATCGTACCACACCACTATTGATGAAGTCTTAAAACAAATAATTTTAACCATTTTCACCGCATTCTCACGCACAACTACAGCCGTGTAAAAGGCGAAGCATTAACTACTAGACAGCGAATGAGCAGTAGGTACCTACGTAGACACTCGGTACACCGTACAGGTTGTGTGGCTTTCGCGAGCGAAACGTACATATGCATGCACGTAGTTTCACTCGCTCGGAGTAACATAAGTTCTCGATATATGTACATGTCTCGTTGAACTTGAAATTCACATGACTGATTTCTCTATCTTACTTCATTCAAGGGCGACAATATAAAATAATTAATCAATCTATTCATTCATTCGGTCTATGCATATTACTGAATTATTTGATGTAATGTAAAACCTGTAAAGCAAGCAGTCTAATTAAAACTAGTCGCGATCATAACTTGGACACACAACTGTAAAACAAAACGTGTGGGCAGCGCGGTGCGGCGGCTGTGTTTCGGAAAGCTCGCAATAATAGCACTAAACTATTTCCGAACGTAAAATGATTTTAGAGATATGTTGATAACGAAGCGCGGGCGAGCGGAGCTATCGGCGTAATACATGTAATATTCGATAGGTACGCTGCTGGCGAGCGCGACCTCGGAATTATGTAGCTGGAATTTCTCTCTACACGTACACGTAGAAAACGAATGGCGATTTTACAAATTAACATGCAGACAATTCTTAATCGGAATAAGTTTGAATATTCCTGTGATGGAGATTTATTACTTTGGAGTCTATAATAAAATTTTCATTCTATTCTGATTCTAAATTAGATATTAATTTAAACTAAAACTACATACCTCTAGTTTCGAGGGAATGTTTGAGGCCAACATAAATAAAAATCAATTTAAAGTGCACAATAATTATGAATCTCAAAATTATTAAACTAATATTTTATGAACACGTGGTTACGAAACTTCAAGCGAATTGTTTGGAACTGCGCGGGTAACAGAACGTAGGTACAACTTAAATAAGTCAAAATCATCAAATCACCTTAGTAAACCAAGAAAGTAAACAGAAGGGGAGAGAGAGACCCTCAATTGCTTGCGTTATTAGACAGACCTTAAAAGTTTATAACGGACTTAGTTTGCAGAGGTAAGCTCGAGGTTGGCTAGGCGAGTTTGTTTTAACAACAATGTCAACAGTGTATGGCCGAATGAAGGACCGACGACAATGAATAAAATTATATACGACACGTGGTACACACGCCGCGGGCTGCTTCATTCCACGTCCGCACATTGAGTGATTATTTTCATCCAAAATGTTCTTACATATTTCATGTAACTATTTTTATTTTCATCATCACCTTTATTATTATTAATATACCACTACGCCGGGTTCCTTACAGGGTAGGCAGAGGGCACCAAAGGTTCCTCTGCTTTCAACATTACATTGTCTTAAAATACTAATTACATCACAATGATAATACCAAATAAAATTGTTATAGACGTTACGATTTAAAAAGTGTTCGACGGACAAATAAACGGAGGGAAAGCATCAGTACAGACAGAAGAGCAATAAAAACGGTGAAAACATTTCCAATGTCAATAGATAACATACACGTATAGGTGTGCGGTTGGAAAGTGGCCGAGAGCCGAGAGCCGAGAGCGAGATGACGGGGGCAAGGTGCATGTGTTACGGTCCCCAGCGGTGCAATACACGCTTGCTCCGCGTCCGTCACGTGTCACTATCAATTACCCGCGCGCCCGCCGCCTGCTCGCCCGCGGAGGTGATTAAACTGTCGATCTGCTCATAACCACTGCGAAACTACTTGGTGGTGGCGCGTTATAAATGAAAATTGTCGCGCCAATTAACCACTGCGTTTCGAAGCAGATCGAGTGTACGTTGCAAGTTTTTTCTTACAAAGTTTTTTTTAAATATTTGTTAAGCTGACGAAAAAAATTTTCTTACAGATGTTATAATGCCACTGAAACTATTCCTTTATACAAACCTGCATTAAATATGATATTTAAAATACAGATTAAGGTGATATTTTGTTAAAAAAAAAACAAAAATGTAGTTCACTTATACTTGTGGATTTTCCACAATTATAGATATTGCCTGTCATTAAATACGTTACATTAAAAATATTTCTGTCATTTGACAGTTTTGAAGATTCTCTATGTCCGTTTAATT
Source organism: Apyrrothrix (Melanopyge) sp. n. Burns01 (assembly GCA_018237605.1). Classification (NCBI taxonomy): domain Eukaryota; kingdom Metazoa; phylum Arthropoda; class Insecta; order Lepidoptera; family Hesperiidae; genus Apyrrothrix; species Apyrrothrix (Melanopyge) sp. n. Burns01. The sequence continues at coordinate 5,865 of DVPD01000303.1, forward strand.
TTATACACCCGTTTTTCTTAAACATAATTTTCTCTTGTTCACAGACTACCTCAGATACACCAAAGTAACATGGATAGGATATCCGCCAATAACCCCGTCAGGCGACGTCTCTTTCCAGAAGACCAAGCAGATGAGGCGACCGTTGAAAATTTTATCAATATGTTCCTAGAATCATTAGCGAGAGATAAACTAGAGAAGAAGGATAAATGGAACTTCGATTTTGAAAATAATGTGGCTTTAGTTGGACAGTACGTTTGGTACAATATGTCGAAAAACGATGGATGGCTAGGCATTAGAGGTGTTGCTAACGTGATTGTTGACGACGACCCAAGGAATACTGATAGACCTATTAAAGTGGAGAACGAAGAGACACCTAAACCCAAGAATGATGAGACGGACGGAGAAAACAAATTGATAAGGAAGAGAAAAATGAACGTCGAAAGAAATGATAACGAAAATGGTGCCAAGAGACGCCTTAATTTCTGAGTACTAGTGCAAGTATCAATCCATGGGCCATACCTTTGAGGAATATTATTACGAATTTGATGAATATTAATAAACATGTTGTGTGCTTTAAAAATATAAATCATTTTAAACAGACATAAAAGTGCTGTTTAAATGTACCAACGACAAACTGTTGTTTCTGATTGTATTCTTTGGATACTAAACCTTTAGAACCTTTTAGAATCCAAGGCAATATAGTTATTTTGTTTGATTGACAAATAGGGTCCCTATCGACCCAAAGATTAGTGAATGAAGATAATTCTGTATAAATAAATGTATGTATAAATAAATCGGTTTCCAATTAGGCAAATAAATATGAGTAGAAGTGAAAATTAATATTTACCTTTAACCTCAAACACAAAGACATTACTTACATTTCTTATTGATACAAAAGTTGCCTAATAATCAAGAACACTGTATTATGTAAACTGATAAAGGACACTTTTATTTGTTATCAAGCAGATCTTCCATTGGCTTGTTGTATCCAGAACAAACTGTCAGAAAAAAGCAGGCAATGTCTATAATAGCATTTAACATTTTTAATACCATTCTTTATTAGGTTGGTTTATATATTTTCTTATATTTTACATCGTGCCACGTTATTTATAAAAGTAGAATTAGAATTGTTCATAACACGTGTATTAATTGCGATTTTTTGTATTTGTAAGATTTTATTTATTATTTCAATTTACTCTTCATTGGAATTTAGTATTTATTTGAAAGACTGCGTACACTTGCGTACATTGTAATTTTATTTAAGTTGTGAATATTATACATAATTTTCGTTTACTCAAATTTTGTTTGTGTACGTTTAATTAAACTTTTTTTCATTGGTATAGTGGAAAAATGTATTTTTGTATACCTACGAGTAGTATCAGATTTCCTCTACGCGTATCACAAAATATAGTTATATAATATCAATGGATCTTTGATATTGAAAATCTCTCTTCTTACTCGTATGTCTTATATATTGGAATCTGATCTCTATTCTTCGAGACTTTAGTAAGATTATTGTTTAAGCGTGTTGCGGACGAATATGATCACCGATCGATTGTATTTATAAAATTATTGAGTCATGTGAGATAATCACTATTACTTTGTTTTTTAGGATGTAATTTATCATAAACTGGCTGGAGATATTATTAACAGATATTGAAGTAAAAAAATAATAATAATACGTTTATAAATGAAATGGACCTATGGATAAATGAAATAACGAATTTTGAGTTATTATGTTAATAATGCAACAATATAAAAATATTTACCGTTCTCTATAATGTCTCTAAGCAGATCAACTAGTGCTTAAACTATTGTAAAATATTTTGTAATTGATATTCAAAAATCAGCCCTTTTACGATCGTTGTCATCAAAATGGCGGCGCTTATAATAGGATTTTTGATGGAAAAAAAATCTACGGATTACGTTGTATACACATACAAGCAGCTATATTCCAAAGTCCCGTAGGATTTTTAGAATTTTCGAATTGAAATTACGCTTTTAAATTTTTAATTCTATGTACTTATTGAAATTTTATTTAAACATTTCCCTCGCTTTAATTTCGTGAGTATCTTTCAATATTGTATAGTCAAATTAGATTTATTATTTATCACTATTATAACTATTTATCGGTAATTAACTTATTGTAGTGTCATTTGGAATAAATGTTTCTGTATTAAATATTGTGGTTTCTTTTGTCAATCGAATATGAATATCATATGAATAAGATAACTCGTACAATATGGACGTCAAAGGCGAAGTTAGCAGCTACACTTGTAAGTGAGGTTGAAGCTTTCACAGAAATACTCCGAAGTGTGTAAATTATATTATTTATCACAAAATTCTAATCAGAATACTGCCTTGTTGGTTTGTTAGTTGCAAACGCAACTGCCGATCGAGAGGTCCTGGGTTCAAATCCCGGGTGTAAATCTATGGGATTTGGATTTTCTAGGTCAAATATTTTCTAGTAGTGTTTCGGAGTCTGATTTGTGCCCAGTGTATGCTAATAGACTGATCAACTATTCCACAATGGAACGCAAACGTACCTGGTGAAACGTGGGAGTTTACTGCACCCCTCTGCCTACCTCTTTCGGGGTTACAGGCGTGATATTGCGTTTACGGTCTATATAGATAAAGTAGCTTCTACATGTTGCATCAAACTCGTCACTTAACTTTGGTACGATACACTATACTTTAACAATTATTCTACATGTTATTTGATTTGAATACCTACTGCCTGTATACCTGTATCTACACGAAATATATGTATGTATGTATGGACACATTATAGTGATAAGTAATTCTACACTACTAAGCGAACGCGTGGCGAGCGACTAGTGTCAAGTGACGGTTGTTGAGGCGACCGCGCGGAACAGAGGGTGGACGCTAGCAAACAGGGTTGGGTTGCAAACAGGTAACTTGAAGGCAAAAAGGATAGTGTGATCATAGAATCGGGAATTATTTCGCGTAATAGAACAGTTAATGGTGATCCGTGGGAGTGCACTACACTCCTCTGCCTATCCCTTCGGTGTAATACGGTCGTTATGTTAATAGAATAAAAAGCGACAATAGGATAGTGTGATCAGCGAATCGGGAACTATTTAGCGTAATAGAACCGTGATCCGTGGGAGGAGCTGACGGCTCACCTGATGGTAAGTGGTCACCGTTGCCTGCGGACATTCGCAACATCAGTCTAGTTACCAATATGCTGCCTGCCTTAAAAGAACTTTTTAACCCTAGCGCAACTTAAACACCTCCGAAACAATCTTATTCCATAGTTCGCATTTGCACAGTGTTTTACTATGCCCGAAATTATTGTAGGAATGTTGATACACATACAGATATTAGACGGCTGACTCTCTACGGAAGGCGGAAATGTGCACTTAATACGCAATTAAAACGAAACAGCCTTGTAAATATTATTACTGAGCAGCAAAAATAAACCCAACAATGTAGCTTAGTAAACAAACATCGAGCTTACAACACACTCCACACACAAGTTATGAAACCGTTACTTAACTTCAAAAGACGTTACATCCGAGGTAATACTTTACGTATACAAACTCCGCGTAGTTATCTATGCACTGCATACACTTATGTAATAGCGAGAGCCGCTATGTCATAGGGGCTTTGTCTAAAAGATATGACGGTAAGATAAGTCGATAACTTGCTGTGGAGCATAAGGAGTATTTTGGCGTAAAAATTGGCGTAGCGTTACTTAACTTTAATGTGCAATGCAGCCCATGAACATCTGTATTAAAGCTCAAGTTAAAATAACTTAACACGTAAGTAACATTACGCCTATAATCCCCGAAGAGGTAGGCACAGGAGTGTAGTACAATCCCACGTTTCACCAATTACGTTTACGTCCCAATATGGAACAGGTGGTGAGTCACTACTAGAAATTCTAAGTTTAGAAAAACTCAATAGTACTCGACCTGTGATTTGAACCCAGGACCTTTCAATCGGCAGTCGCGATTGCAACCAACACGACCAACGAAGCAGCAAAAATAACTTTTTTTTAAGATATGTTACAGATTGTATACACCTTAACAAGTCTGTCATCATGTTCTTTAAGTTGGAACCCAGTAAAGCAGTTACTGCTGTTTGGTCTTAGGAGTTCCAGTGCCGACGGATAGAAAGAAAAAGCTGTTAATTAATTATGAACCCAGCATTTTTCCCTTGTCTACAAGACATCATGAGACCACATGGTCAAAGGACGATTTACTGGAGTTGACCGCTGGACAATGACCGCTCTTCCATTGTCGTCTGCCAACACCCGCAAATTCTGTCGTTCCTACATCCTCGCCGCCACGGGAATCTATTTAAAATACATCCACACATTACATCCGGTAACTCAACATATTCACCCCTCGTGATGTCAATTGTGGCCAATGAAATATTATTGTCTTATTATTACATGGGGTATTTTCTGATTAGATTTCATGTTTGCTTGTCAAGATTTATTGTTTTTAAAATACCGGCAAGTTATTGCTCGTTTCCTAAAAATAAGAGAGCTTAGACAACGAGGAGTGTGGGTTAGGATGTTGGATTAAGTTGATTTTATATGTTAATCTTTTGTCAATCCTCGTAGGATAAATAAATTAAATAAAAATTAAATGGCACTCGAGATCTCCTCTCCTCGTCCTTATCTTACAGCATATAATCACGCCCCGAAGGGATAGGCAGAGGAGTGTAGTACTCCCACATTTCACCAGTGACGTTTTACGTCCCGTGTAGGTGGTCATAGGGGGTGAGCCTATTCATATATACCGGGATACATCCAAGTCCCCTTGCTCAGCAGTCACGCTCGCAACTACTATCCTAACGAAGCAGACAATACCACACCAGACCAACCAAGACGCTGAAGTCCTATTTATGCCTCTCCAAGTCCTACTTATGCCTAACTAATCGTAACTGATCCTGATATTCCAATAAGTACTTCTAAGGTATTTTTTCAAATTGTTTATATGCTTTCTATCAGAAATCCGTGAATTAATCTAGTGTATTTGTTAAACTATGACCTAGGGTTATTCAAACACAGTGCAACATATTCCTTCAAAGTCTACAATGTGAATTAATCTAGTGTATTTGTTAAACTATGACCTAGGATTATTCAAACACAGTGCAACATATTCCTTCAAAGTCTACAATGTGTGGATAACTTTAATTTTAAAAGTTCATAAGCAACTCCTACCCTCGTAGCAACTTTACGACCCCTAAGGTTTGTTAACGACATAGTCAAATCATTTCACAAAAAGAACTCAGATTACTGGGCTGATCAGGTACGCGTGACGATGTAATCACAATATTTAATGAACGTGCATTCTCTGTAAAAATTCATATTCACGAGACTAAAGTTTGCCAAAGTCGCCCTTTTGTACTTGACCATCATTAAACATTGAACAGTAAAATTGTAATCAGCGCGTTAAATATCTAAATTAACATAAAAACAGGGACAGATACGAGTGTGTACATATAAAACGCGGTCAAAAAACAAGATGTTATCCCGGTCCCGTGGGAATGGTGGGGAATCGAACTACACGCGATTCGATCCAATCTGGACGTCACAGTGACTGGTCAGGATACAGGATCTCATCCTGATTCAATAATAAATTCTTTTAAAGGTATGTAATTGATATTAAGGTTACAGGATAAAATAAAGGAATTTGTGTTTTTGGTTGACTGCTTTGTTGGGCGATTGGTTTCAAACACGGCTGCTAATCGAGACATCTTGGGTTCACATCCCGGGTCGGGTACTATTGGATTTGTTTAATTTTTCTAGTAATAATTTCTAGCAGTGGCTCGGAGTCTGGATTTATGCTCGGTGTATGGCAATAGGCTCCCCCTATTCCATGGTGGAACGAAAACGCAACTGGTGGGTGAAACGTGGTAGTGTACGACATTCTTCTGCCTACCTCTTCCGAAATTACAGGCCATATATTACGTTCACGTATGTACTTTAAAACCAACATATTGTGTATTTTATGGTAACATACATTGTATAACATATTCTATGAAGCATGTAAGAAATCACAAGTTTCTACGCATTAGTGTATTGTCGATAATATTATTATATCGCCACCCCACATCCCTTCCCGGTAGGCAGATAGCAGGAAGTGCCAAATATGTCTATCCTTACAAATCTGACATGCCTCTTCTACACTGATCATTTCTTCATACATGTGTACATTGAATATGGATTTAACTGTTAGTATAGTCAAATACCCAATACAGTGCCGATACAGATAGATCATATGTCGTAGTCAACATAGATACTGCACATTATTTATATATTTATTCATATGTATATGTTAATGGTAACACATTTAACACAAACATCACTAATCTAGAAT
>DVPD01000304.1:0-12219 GCA_018237605.1 Apyrrothrix (Melanopyge) sp. n. Burns01
ATCCCCCAAGAGGTAGGCAAAACAGTGGAGTACACTCCCACGTTTCACCAGTTACGTTTACGTCTCATTATGGAATAAGTGGTGAGTGTATTGGCATAAACAACACAAATCCAGAGTCCGAGTCACTACGAGAAACTTCTAAGTTAGGAAAATCCAATCGTACCCGACTCGGGAATTGAACCCAAGAGTTCTAGTTTGGCAGTCGCGCTGGCAACTAACATGACCAGTGAGGCAGTCGTCTTAAGATATGTAATATTCATTATATATGATTACCGCTATACCCATCGCCTTGCAGTACTGCCGGCGCGCGTTGGGCTTCACAAGTTTGGCCAGCAACATCCAGGCACGGTTCGCGCAGCGGTCCCATTTCAACGCTTGCACCGCGCAGGCCGCCGCGATCGTTAACGACTGCTCAATCTTATCTGCATCTCCTCCCCCGTATGTACTACGCTGTGTATAATAAAAAAACATAACATCACGCCTGCAGTACCCGAAGACCAGGAAAATATCGAGGCCATGTATCAGAAAGTAAATAAACTAGATTTAGATAATATTGCTGGAATTCCTACATTTTTTTGGGAATCAATTATGTAAACTTAGGTAAAATCTGATATTGTTTGTAAACGTAGGCAAAACCCCCACGTTTCACCATTGGGCTTTACGCCCCATTATAAAATGGGTGGTGAGTTTACCACAAATCTAGACACCGGGCCATTACAAGAAATTTCTATTAGAAAATCTATGTTACAAATATCCAATAGTACCCGAACCAGGATTTGAATCCAGGATATCTCGATCGGCAGTCCAGTTTACAACCAACACGATCAACGAGGTAGTTAATAAAAGGTCAGGAAAAGGTGATAAATAACCAAAACATAAGATCGACACCCACACATTAAAAGTTGTATTCTATGAAATTTGTTTTATTAAATTACCTTCATCCAGATCCATTCCTACTATATATTATTATGCAAACATTATTTTCAGGATAGATATATTTAGCACTTAGTACTCTTTGCTCACCCCCAAAAGAACCCGGCGTGATGACATAATAATAATAATAACCTTCATCCAATCATCTGCCATCGCCATCCATGCGTAGGCACTTGGCTGACGACGAATAAGATCAACTAGCATCGACCGCGCTCTTTTGGACTCCCGACGCGTCAACGACAGTAAGATGCTGAAGGTGTTTGATTAAAAAATTAAAATAATCCGTTGTGAGTTAAATATTATGTGTTTTATTCAAATATATCATATTGTTATACACTCAAAGATTACGTTTTACCTGTAAGCGCTAGAGCAAGTCCCAGCCAATTCGAAACTAGCCGTGGAAGCTGGAATGTTCTTCACTTTATGATGACATTCTGCTTCGAGGCTTCGGAGATAGCTTATCTACACAAATGCTCATAATATTTTAGTATCATGTGTAGGTAGGAAGACAGGAAAATTTTTATACAAAGAAATTCATTCTTACATTACCAAATTTTCCAATACCCAGTTGTAATTGAGATAAAGCATCGGATGTGTCTTTGCTCAATCGGAAACATAGCGCGACCAAATGGAAATGCGCGGCAGTCTCTCCTGATTGGCAAACAGCGCAGGATATGCATACTTGAGCCAGCTGTAATTAGCATATCTTAGATGAAGACTGTTTTACTGGTCCATGAAAAAGCTGGCTACGATATACTGATAATTTTTTCAACCAAAAATTGTACATTTTTTCAACCAAAAATGATACACTCGTAAACATTGAAGATCCTAATGTATAATGAGGAAATCTGCACACCTTAAACTTCTTCATGATGTTTTCTCAGATGTGTTAAGTCTGCCAATCCTTACTTGGCTAGGCCTATGGTTTTACTCCTTTCCATTCTGAGAGGAGACCAGTATCCGACAGTGGAACAATAAAAAGGTTGATGACCATGATATGTGGACTAAACGAATCAAACACTTACTTCATGCATACTAAGCCGTCTCGAAATTATAAAGTTAGAAAATTTTGCGAGAGTTTATGAGGCTGATCTATTCGTAACTTTCTACTCAATCAACCATCTAATTTACGCAATGGGGCGAAAAGCGGGGGTGGCACAGGTCAGGGAATAATTTATTATAAAAGGTTTACACCCGTGACCTTGTTATCTGAGGTTTTCTCTATTATTCACTAATTATGACAGTCTGGTTTTTACCATTTACTAGTTAATCATAGTAAATGATACGTAAACATTATAAATATATATTTCTGCAAGTTTAAGATATAATAGACAGAAAATAACTAATAAGTAATGTGTTGTAACTAGCAGTTGTGATAAATATATTTACATCATTTTTGTTTTGTGTACAATCACAAGAAAAAGGAAAGATAACAAACTGAGATAGCCCGAATCCTGAGAAGAAGGTCAGCCGCTTCATAGTACAAGCTAGTTCCTGGCAACAGCGGTGTATCGTCCCACCAGTCGCCAAGTTCCTCCTCCCAGGTACGTGGGAACTTGTTCTCGTCTTGTAGTCCCTCAGCTGAAGTTCTGTTTCGATGTCATCATTTATATGTAACTAAATGGTTTTATAATGACTATATTTTCCACTTATATTCTAATACGGCTGCCTTTGATATCAATATGACTGCCTCGTTGGTCGTGTAGGTTGCAAGCGCAACTGCCGATCGAGAGGTCCTGGGTTAAGATTCCGGGTCGAGTACTATTGGACTTTTTCTAAAATTAGAATTTCTAGTAGTGGTTCGGAGTCTGGATTTCTGCCTGATGTATGGCAATAGACTCACCACCTATTCCATATTGGGACATAAACGAAACTGGTGAAACGTGGGAGTGTACTATACTCCTCTGCCTACCTCTTCGGAGATTACATGCGTGATGTTACGTTTATTACTTTATAATAGTAGTTAATTAAGCAACAAACAAAAACAATTATTTTATCACGTGCTATGTGCAACTTGACTGATTCCTTTGAAGTGGAATAGCCGTGATCTTTTATTTTTTTGTTGCATGGAATTAAAGATAGGATTTTATTTATTAACGAAATAAAGTAAAAGTAAGTAAGAAAAAAAATTAAGTGAGAGCCCTTTTACACTAGTATTTCTCGCGTATAAGCGTGTTGTCTTTTTGTTGTTGCAAAACAAAAATAATACTAAGCAATATTGGCTCCTCAAAGATATTAGGAGTGTCAAGGTGGATAATTTCTCTATTATTCCGGTACCCACACCCGGCAGTAAAAATAATATGTCAGGTGGTCCATCTATTTGCGAGCGGTTACTTAATTATTCAAGACGGTACATTTCCGTGAAAATATGTTAACCTTATTTTAATGGACCCCCATATTAAGCAATACGTCGTTTCGCGACACAAAGTGGCCAAAGACTTTAGGTAGAATTGAAGGATTGTTTGTCTTCTTTGAAGGAAACCAACGTTTGCCTGTGCTGCGGTTATTTTTTTTTAATACCTACGTACAACCGAGACAGGAAGTTGTCACAATTGTTCGAAACTGGGAACAATGGGAGGGCACGGGGCCAGCCAACCCTGACCCCCCCTTGATTATATCCTATAAATTTTGTTCGCGACGACTTAATAAAAAATCTCTACTAACCAACGTATGCTAATGTAGTGCTTTTTTTAAATTATTAATGCTTTGTATAATGTACATAGCTTCACGCGAGGTCCCTTACAGGGTAGGCAGAGAGCACCGAGGACCAAATATCTCTACCCTTCCAGAACTGCCGTACTTCTTCTGCATGGACGCCGGTGTTAGAATGGGTTATTTTCTAAACCATCTGTTAATGAATTAAGATAAATTATACGCGAATTATTGATAAAGTGGTCACTTGAACTAAATCGTTGGTAACAATTACATACTTAACAATTGAAGGCGACTCTTACTAATTCGGCATGTAAGTACATTATCTTAATGCGGCGACCTCGTAGAAGCGCGGTAAACAAATTCGATTTGAAAATAGAACACACACAGAACGTTTGCAGTTTGGCCGTTAATTACACTCGTTATAATTTATCTGTAAGATAATGTTGTGTTGACCTTGAACATGTTTAGTGCACAGCTAACTATTAAACACTTAGAGATATGAACTTCCGTTGTAACTACGGTGTTCTAAGTGAAGCGAAATACACTAAACGCTCTACCACACGAACTTGAATTGTAACTATTTTCGCTGTTCACCTTGTTGATATGATGTTTATCATTTTAAGTATTATGTCTGTAACAAAAAAGACGAATTTTGAATTGGATTTTTTTTCATCGCATTATACATATGATTTGTGGCCAGGTAATAACGATTTTATTATTTTACATGTTTTGAAAATAGATTGTATATCATTATATTACAAATAAATGCAGAGTATGTATATGTATAAATATGTATCTTTCAAAAACTTACAGCTAGTATATATATAGTTACATTTGATTTTTTGTCATGTATAATATAATTAACTTTCGTTTGTAAAAGTCTTTATACTTGTCTATGGTAATGTAGCTAAAAACAAACCAATCATCGAATAAGGACATATAAAACCCAATTCTCCCCAGAATGAATGAATGGGGACCAAGCGAACGAATTACCCACAATTACGAGCACAAGCATCAGCTCCAAGGCTCGCATGCCGTTTTGTGAACAATGCGTTCATTTGTTTCCGATTGCGGCGACCACATTTGTGTGAGGAAGTAATTTAGCGAAAATATTAGGCACGTATTCGCTTCAATTTCCGCCGAGGCCGCACCACCGATAATTTAATATCGGTCCAAAAATAAATAATAATGTAATGAACGCCAAAGCGTATGCCCATGCTATTGTGAGACGCACAATTGATCGCAGTTCGGCCTTTCTCGGAAGCGATTTAATACGTTTTTAAAAATACTCTCCCTTCTGTTCTGTTCTCTTAGTGACGCCGAGGACAACACTAGTGTTCAGTGCAGGTATAAATTCACTGCGAGATCATTTTACTATTGTCTATCTCATTTCCATCAAACGGGCATCACTAAGATGTCACATTTAAGGATTTTGGATTTTTTCAAATGTATGTAAATGTCCAAAAAGCTCATTACCTATACCACGGTGGGACGTACAACGTAACTGGAGAGAAATATAGGCGTGATGTTACGTGAGTAAATAGGTTATAAGAAAGAACGCACCTGTCACCATATGTTCGCAACGGTCGCGAGGACCGTTAGGGGAACGAACTGAGGGTCGGCAGGCGCGGTAACCGGTGAGTGTGAAGAGTAAAATAACTATATCCATCTACCAGAATGCTGATTAGTTAATATGATAATTCATATTCAAACCTAAACTAAAATCAAGTAATAAACTGTCTGTCACTTACTTTAAGTAGACAGTTATCGGACCGGCACGTTGGGTTTGCGATGTTAAAAATATTTTTGTATTTGTAGAGTAATATGTAATAGTAAAATATTGTTTCTCTAAGATATATTAGTGGTGCCGGTATTAATATGCTAATTTTTGTGTTAGAATTAGGGTTGTCGCTTCAATGAAAAAAATTGAATATCAATTTTGTTGAAAGTATTTGATTTGTAAACAGAAAATAATAATAACTTTTCCTTCAGTTTAAAAACAATATAAAACGTGTATAAAGAAACAATATTTTTTTAGTTTCATAAAGATATTATTGAAAGCAAAATTACACGAGCTTTTCTAAATGTATCACTACAGCGTCTACAAATTTGGACGATGTGATAACCCTTACGTTATAGAAGAAGCTTAAGGCGTTATTAAATAATGCATTCTCCACGTTAATGATTGTGTGCCGGTGGGAGCAGCTCGCCCCGAGCGGAGCCGGGCGGGCGCCACTAGCGACGCAGCTATTACGTTCACGGTCTGCCCTAATCACGTGGTCACAATGTGCTCACCTCGATTTGTACCTAACACGCGTTAAAACCAGAATTTGATGAGATCTTAAGATTATTAAAAAAAAGAGGAAGTAAAAGTAGTTCGTAAACCAGCAACTAGTTCGAAAATGTCGTTTTACACTAACTTTTCTGTATATGACCTTAATATATTTTGACATCCTTAAAATGTTTGTTCGTATTAAACATATTTTTAGCTTTGTTTCGTTTCGCTTCGTTATACAGACGTTAATGCTGCCTCATGTTTTTAGTGATTGTTATAAGAAACTTAGATTGCAATGGACTCCACGTAGAGAAAAGATCTTCGAGACTTCTTAAAGCTTACAATGTATAAACTAATCTGACAATAACAGCGGGGATCAAGCTAGGGGCGAATAGGAAAAGTCCTCTATCATGATAAGGTTTTAATTGAATTACCGCACCGTCTCCCGTGACTGCTCCGTCATGGCCTGGGTTAATATGATCAAGATGTAACATGAACACGCCGAGGAATAATTTGTAAATATTACCGATATGTCGCTCTAAAACCTCTGAGGCAACTACACTATCTGTCGGGAACAGACAGAAACGAAACGAAACCAGTGATATAGTAATTGTCTTAGAACTGTAAAATCTGTATACCTATGTAGAAATTTTAGACACAACTTTAATTCCTAATTTTAATTACTTCCTAAACCTTCAATTTAACTTTTAACTTTTTGAATTTGTAATTCGATACACTATCAACCCCGTAAGAAGTTATACTAATAATAAAAAATTATACAGAACCAATATAAAGGTCAACTAAAAGATTTGAAATAATATAATCTTGCCTTACCTGACGCGTGGCTGTGTACTACATTCCATCTACCTCTTCGGGGATTACAGGTGTAATGGTAGTTTTTTGTATTTATATAGTCTTACCACTATCTTGATTGATTACCATTACCATGATTTAACAAGGTTTTTACGTCGTGAAAGAAATAAAAACTTTTTGAGGCAAATAGAATTTAATGTATATTTTTGGGAGTTTATATTTATTCTGCGTTCCGATTAAGATCTGAACGTTACGCGGTTGTGGTGAAGTATGTATTATCTGTAAGTTGCCGGTCTGCCGCCGAGCGCCGCCGGGGCTGCGCGCACCTGTCCGATTGATGTACACTCAAATTGAGCATATATCTCCACAGAGCACCAGTTGCTATTGATCTGAGTACTGATAATGAAATAGAAAAATGTATACGACTGCTCGAAATAAATGGAACGAAAATATACTGGTACATTTTGTGGAATTATAAGATTTTTTTCTACTCTGTTTCTCCGATGTTTTCGAGATACCCAAATAAAAAATTCAATGTATAACTATTTCATGACTAGGAATTTATTTAAATAAGTACATAGAATTTCTATGAAGAGCAAGTGTAATGCAGCAATTTTTAAATCAAGACATTCTATTCAATGAAATGAAAGAAACAGTTGTGTGGTGTTGTATTTGCAATTTGAGCTTTATTACTAAGTAGTGTAAGGTTGCAACTGTCTTGAGCAGCGCTGTACCGGCGCAGCCCCGGGCGCGGAGACAGCGCGTGCGGCGGCCCGCGGGGGAATGCCTCCGATAGTCATTAACTTTCGACGATTGGAGGCATCCCAATGATATATGGCCGGGATGTGCCCCATGCTTATGTAATGACCCACGACGAGGTTTTATTATTACGGATACGAAACATTCGGGAGGCTCTGTCGTGTTGTGCTTCATTGTCTCCACTTGTAACTTAGTCTCGGGTGTTGTTCTTTCGTCGAGACGTAGAATAATTTACGGCCTAACATTGTTTCAAAAGATTCCGTTCAAGATTAAACAGTTTCATTTAAACGTGTATTTGAAATAAATGCAAAGTTTAACTCCTTATTATTATTATTATTTGTAATTTTCTTATAGATTATAAACAGACTAAGTCTTGCTTATTACTGTAATTTGTTGAAGTGTAGTTCTTCATTAAACGCATAACAAATCATCCAAACATCAAGACACGCTGATTTAAACATAAATATTTGATTCCTGGCATTTACAATTCTGAGTATTCCCAATTGATATGCACCACGTGGTATCAGATTAAAAACGGAGAGTGAACTCTCGAAAAAAGTACAGTTCGAATGAAGGCATATGTGAAACGATGTGGCTCGAATGTATTCGTAAGCGAGCACCAGAAGGTCTGATCTATATAGGGGCTCATGATAGGCCGAACGTGAGGTGTCGCGTGAGCGTGATTCGGCGAACCGATTGTTTTAGCAACGATATGCCAAAAATCGCGTTTTGTTTTGGCTACGGCTGTCGCTAACTCGACTGAGTCACGGCCCGCATCGCTGGAGTCGTTCAAGAAATTAAACATCACGTTAGTTGCCAAGGGCCCTCCTGAAAACTTTTCGCCTACAACTAATTGAATTATGAAATACATACGCTTATGTTCCTGAACTAACTTGCAAAGTATATTTAGCCAGGCTTATTGTACCGTCAAAGTGATCTCTTGAAGATTGAGAACCTTCTGGACTTAGTGACGAAGGGTTATCCTAGGCATTTGCACAGCAAAGGATTCGAGGATAGGTACTTAGATAAATGAAGGCTAACATTAGAAGTTTGTTCTAGAACTTTTCTAGCCGCCATCATGTATCTAACGATGCACAATATTCATGTGTTAGCAAAAGCCCGATAGAAATCTTGTTTACTTCTAATGTTCGTTTTGAGAATATGTAATCAAATTTATTATAAATAAAGTGCTATTGAATTAGTTACAAAAGCAGTACTAGACGGGAGGCGTTCCAATTTCGGTCTTGAGGGGAGGCAACTTCGTACAGAAATGGCAACATTATTTAATAGCTTGCGGACCGTCCTTTGGCTATAGTACCAATTACAGAAACATTACTTGTGTCATTAAAATATTACATTCACTATAAATAGGTATAAGACAATATTTAATGTTTTATTGCTTAAAAACAAATCCAATAAATAAAATGTGTCTTCAGAGATGTTTATCGTAATTTTTTTGACCGAACGCTAGTGTATAAAAAAATATCGTGGACGCCGAACTTCGATCCCTGAGCTTATCCGTCCGCCATCGACTCGTACGCAGCGCGCCTCCGCGTATAATTTGGTGGCCAGAAATTCGTATTATTCTAATTACCGAATGCTGATCGCCGGGCCTGGGCGGGGCGGCACTAAATCTCCGCTCTCCTAAATCGATTATGGGTATTACTAGCCTAGAGCCTCCTCTCTTTGTCTCTGTCTAATGTCGGATCTCTCTTTTTGGATACGGTCTTCCGCGGTTCATTGTACTCTATGCGCGCGCGCATGATAACTTTACGAGAACGGAAAGCTTCCCGTGCTTTTGTTAATGATAACAGGGGAATACTCAATGGGCATTTCTTTTGTATTGGAGATATTTAAGGATATGTTTGTATACTATAACTTGAATAGGAGGTTAGGAAGTAATACGATAGTGTCTATAGTTTTTCATTCGTGAAATTTATTGTCTCTCGCTTTTTAGAACCCATCTACATGTCTTGTTTTGTGAATGTTATTAAATGTTCACACCCGACTCTTTATGTAAGCGTTACTAATACTACTGGTAGGCTAGAGATAAAAATTAAGAAAATATTAAATGTGTCATTTATTTGTGAGTAAATTGTGTTCAATTTCAACGTGTTTTGATAATCGTAATATAAATCACACTGACGCTATATTCGGCTACAATGATAAGAAGGCGGTTTCTAATTGTAACGCCTGGTCACGTTTGTTCGTCTATTTTCTCACTGTCAAGATCGAATTTTGCGATTTTCTTTCGAATTCGGTCTGTAGAAATCGAATCTGCACTAATTGCTCTAGGAACTCGTGAGGTCCTCTCTAGTCGTGTGCCGCGCTTCCCAACTCGAATCAAGACTCGTTGGGCCAAAATGTTGAACACAAGTCAATTAGTGAGTTTCCCGCCATCCATCGTCGAGATTATTATAATTTTAATGGAGCACGCTCTGGTAAGCAACGCCGCGCGTCCACTTTCACACTCGGCGGGCAATTCGGTTAAGGTTATGTTTGAGGTCGATTTATCTTTCAAGAGAACGAAAGGAGGATGTTGCACGGCTAGAACATACACCAGTTACATATCATACAGGATAACAATTATAAAGTCCGTTAAGTCTGCTAGTCAACATTGGTGAATGCACACTGACCTACAAAGATACTGGTCAATTTACAATTCTTAGGTTGTTATAGCAGTGTAGTAAACAATTATTGTTGTCCGTAACTGCGACTGATTTGTTACTCGATTATTGTGAATATATTTTGGAATTGGGAATATTTCAAGTTCTGCATACGAGTGCTGTTGATTCTCTTACATCAACCTTATCTGTAAGGCATAACAGCTTAAAGCAAACTTGCTCATGTCACTTAATGTATTTTGTGTTACTTTGTAAGGACTGCTCGCTAACGACGTGTAATGTTCGTTGCAGCCTGTTCGAGCAGGAGATCATGAGCTACGTGCCGGCGGCGGGGTGCGGCGCGGGCGCTGCGCCCTCGCCGGCCGCGTCGCCGGCCGCCGCGCGCACCACCCGCGCGCCTGCGCCTCAGCGTCGCGACTTTGAGGCGAAGCTCCGCGCCTTCTATCGGAAGCTCGAGAGCAAAGGCTACGGGCAGGGTCCCGGGAAACTAAAGTAAGTTGTGACTATACTTAGCCTAAGCCAAATCAGACAGGCGTTCCAAATTCGATTTGAAATAATATAGTACCTCCCCATTCCAGTTGTTTCGCACCGATACCAAATTCGTCTTTCTATAAAATCTGTATGCATGTATTTCATGTTAGATGCAACTTTTTTTTATATTCAGAGCTTTGCAATAAATATTTAAAAGTCTACGCAGTATTTTTACGGTCGTCATAAGTCTCAGAAATGTCTCGATGAAGAAGAAACTAATTAAGTTGACGCCGCGCATTGCAGATTACACATCCGCCGTGAACATCTTCTAGAAGACGCGTTCAGGCGTATCATGTCTTGTGGGAAGAAGGAGCTTCAGAAGGGGAAGCTCTGCGTCCTCTGGGACGGCGAAGAGGGACTGGACTACGGCGGGCCGAGTCGGGAGTTCTTCTTTCTGTTGTCGCGGGAACTGTTCAACCCGTACTACGGGCTCTTCGAGTATTCAGCCAATGATACTTACACCGTGCACGTGTCGCCCATGTCCGCCTTCGTGGATAACCATCATGAATGGTGAGTTACGTAAACCACACTCAATTTACAAGACCCTTTTTGGAAATCCGCTGAATATTTCCAATTCTCTACGCAGATAAATCTTAACAAAAAACTCAATTACTAGTTAGAATATTAGATGTAAAAAGACATAAAGTCACCTGATTGGCAACATATTTAATTGAATTCTTTCAAAGTCACACACGTATAAAATATGTTCTCGTTGATATTTACAAAATAAGCCAAACCTTTAGCGCTAACGTTACGTAGGTTTTATTTGATGTCACCAGCTAGTGGGTCTATCTAAGGCGTTTGACCGCCAAAGTCAAAGTAAGTTCTCCGCACACCGCCGTCACTTATTACTTGTAATGTATATCATTAGAACTTTCTAGAACGTTATTACGCACGTGTCCACACATGTACATTGAAAACAATGGCTTCAACTCGATTTTTTCTCTTCGGAATCAGAAGAGAGAAATAAATAGCTAACTTCTACAACTATACGTTCACCCAACATATTTACTCTGTTTGGATTCGTGTGTTACTTAAACAATCGAGCGAATGAAACGTGAAAAATGTAACAAAGTTTGTGTAAAAACTCGTTCAGTCAGTCCGTAACATTATGTGAAATATTCATTCACATCGTAATTGTTTAACCTGTTTTTAAGTAGCGTCTGTTTGGATGTAATGAATGTAGATATTACATTGATATTAGTTGTTGACTGTACGCAAGTGACAATAGGTTGAGATGTGAAAACCATATAACAAGGAAGATTCTACTTATTTTTGTGGCGCTACTTCAGAGCGGCAGATACAAATTTTTTGTAATTCATGTACACAATGGTGTTAACTACTAACTTCAGTTCTATGTTATAAATAGCATTTTTCAATACATCTCAAAGGGTTTAACTTACATAACGTATTTTTTGTGATGTAACACACAGCTAACAAGAAAGATATAACTCAACGGGCACCCCATTTCTAGTGCTCTAGTTTATGGACTTTAGTTTTAAATTGAAAATTCATATATATAATAATAGGCATTCGTGAATTTTCGCTATTGTACGGCTATATACAAATATAACAGTGGGAGTGCGCTACACTCTGTTGCTTACCTCTTTGGGGATTACAGGCAAGATG
>DVPD01000305.1:0-12205 GCA_018237605.1 Apyrrothrix (Melanopyge) sp. n. Burns01
GCATTTCCATTTAACAGAAAGAAAACAAACACTTTTATATCTTAACATTATATTAATGACAACAAATAAAACAACATATTACAAATTTTGATTTTCAGCTTTTTAGAATGTACAGAAAATAAACCCTAATAAGAGTATTAAAACCAGTCAGTGATCATACAAATTTGATTAAATATTTATATTTGTGTTAGAAAGAACATTATTACATCATATGTCAAATCCTTTACCCCATAAACGGAAAGCATCACATGTGAAATAACTGTGTCGTTTTAGACCTGATATGATCCGTCCATGTTCATCACTCTTTTCAAATATATATGATGAACTTACAGTGTTAGATAACATCATTAGGGTATAAATGACTACCCTCGAGTTAATATAGTTTGATATACACTTTTCACATATTGTAACTAGAAGAATAGGCCACTAATCTCCCAACTCCACTAATGTGCACTGATGTAGCATTGTGGTGTATGGGCCAGGCATCTCACAATTGAGTGCCAGACATGTTACAAATGTCTAAAGCTGAAACTTGTTTTATACAAGATCCAATCCAATCAGATTCCATCACTGATAAATCCCGTTTATTGGTGTTCCAATATGAATTAATATAACTTATGTTAATATTCTCAAGCTATTAATGATTTCACATTCATTTTAATAGTCATTTCAACACTAAATCCAAATATATAATATAGGTAGCTATTAATAACTAATTTTCAATTTCATAGGAAACCATTGCTTTAAATCTTTTGTCATTTACATATTTGATATTATGTTATGAACTAAAACTAAAAATCAGTAATTTCTAGTTATATTTTACAATGTATTAGATAATTTTTATACTATCTATTAGGTGGGTACCTCCCCTTTACATAATGACCTCTCTTCCTCACTTTGACATTATTATCTATATGCAATGAAGGCAACGTTATAAAAGGTATATTATTTAATAATAACCGAAATGTAGTACCGGAAAATCAGCTGATACGATTTTTTTTTATTTCCAAGTGTGACTAGTTTATTGAGTGGTGTAGAATTCCATAAGTAAGAAATCTAAGCCGGCGAAAGTCGTTGCGCGACCATATGATCCAGTGGTAGATGTGGGGCAAATCGATACCGGGTCCCTCCCGTATTCGGAAGGGGGTGGAAACGTCAACGGCAATTGCGCAATGTCATTATTACTATCACTCGCACATTACCAGCCAATTAAACTCGAGAAAACATGCTAAAACTGCTTAATAAATTACTCATTCGTCCCCCTCATCCAATACATATCGACAAAGCTAATAAAACATCAATGGGCGTACTCACCTGTAAGTGCTCCTGAAAACGTATCGGCAGTACCTGCGCCATTATCACGAATTTTTCGGGCTCCAACTACACCTTTACGGCTAATAAGCGACCCTCTGATAACGCGAAGTCTGAAAGTATAACACAAATGAATTCACTACCGTCTCATCCGATCGGAAAACACCTTTGAAAGCTTTGACAATCAACATGGCGTTCATTCATGTTTGGAAGAAAAAATGACAATGATCGGAACGCGATAAGAGATTTTTTGACCTGAACATTATGAATTCTCTTACTCACTTAATTTTTTTGATTCTACATGAAGAAAAATTGGTAGCCTTTTGTATTTGCTATTAGTAAGTAGAAATTGCGAATAATGCACCCGCGGCTGCCACATATACAAATGAATGAAAAGAAATGAACGATCGTGGGGATAGGAAAGAAAGAGACGCAAGAAATAGAAATCGTTGCCAATCACAAATTCCGTTCGAATATTCGTACTTAAATAAGAATAGATTTAGCTACTTATTTAGTTAATAAACCTAACTATATTTATTTTTCACAGAATAGCATATATAAAAGCAAGATGTTTTATCCAATATGTTAGGTTTTGAGAATAACCTGGGACGAATGTACCTTTGCCGAATATAAAACTGACAGCAAAAAAGTAAAACTTTGTCAGCCATCATTTTAACGTCAATTTAACGTATCATGACTGTGACATTTTAAAATGTTTTGCAAGTTGTGTCTGTGCTATTGTATTGTGTCATTATATTGACAATTTAACAAAATTCAGAATCTTGTGCCTATTACCTGCGTGATTTGCAGTATACATTTTAATATTTAAGTGGTTGTGGTTTGAATATCAGAGCTTCAAGATGGTAAAACAACAATAATAATGATACTTTCATATATCTGAATCCTAAGAAATTCCATTATCTACTTAAAACAATAACTTAAACACGTATTTAGTTTCAGTTTGGTTTCAACATGTTCCATGAAATCACAAGGCCTTTTATCATGACCTATCGATGTTACTCCGTTTCCATGTTGCCAGGAAACGAAAGACAAGATGTAGAAAGGGGAGGCAAAAGTAAGATGGTGTATAATCTTATTAAATATTAATTCATGAAGATCAATAACTACACTCACTTTGTGCAGTGATAGAGCCAATTTCACCTATTCCTAAGGCAATGCTATATGGCCTTTATTCTTAACTTTATTACATACCAAAAAAATATTGATACCATTATTTTGATCTTTGGAATTATTAAATCATTAACAATAGCTCTACATGGTACAATAAGTGATATAATATCACTGGTATATTATAAATTGAGACCATGAGTTCTTTATATGACTGTAACATTTTTCTAAATGTTACTGGCTACTAAATTTAATGTTTCAATAGATGAGAGTAGGTACACAGTGCTCAATGTTAACAATAATATCTAAACTATACCCACAATCTCACTATCCGTTCGTACATACTGAGATAATAAAATATTACATTAAAATGATAGTTACACCCTTGCTGTCATTATCCTTTTCAGTAATAATGCCACCATCGGCTCTTGAGCAGCTCACCAGGCTGAATATTGAGTACCCAATGATATTTAAACTCACAAACAAAAGAACAAGAAGAATCACCCACAGTGGTGTGTTGGAATTTGTTGCTGATGAGGGTAAGGTGTATCTGCCACACTGGGTAAGTGTTTTTAATACAACTAGTGTAAATTTAATGAGGGATCGACTATTTCACAATTATACAAGACTAACCAGTGAAAGGGATACTGATGATAATAAAAGTTAATTGTCTAAAGGTTGTAAGAATAACTAATGCACATATGTTGTACAAATTATCAACCCATGCAATAAATATATTATTTTATTGGTAGTAACAACATGTGTTACTTGTGCCATATTTCCTGCATGTAGATTAATTTTTAAAAATGAGAATTGGTTTTGTGAAAAGGTGAGAGCTCAATTTAAAGTTTGTTCTACACAGTTTCTAAATTAAGTTTAATTCATGTTTTCGTAATTACATACTGTATATCGATTGACAGATGATGGCCAATCTAGTCCTGGATGAGGGAGAGCTTATACAAATTGAAAGTGTATCGCTACCTGTGGCAACATTCTCAAAGTTCCAACCACTGTCTGAAGACTTTTTAGACATCACAAATCCTAAAGCAGGTTTGTATAGTACATATGTATGGAAAGAGGTATTAAATGCCGTTTAGTATCATTTATGTATATTTATTGATAGTGAATTTAATAATTTCTTTCACAGTTACCATCTCTTTATTATATGTCTCATAGTCAGGTTTCAAATGTGGCATTCGATCACAATACTTTGAAAGAACAAATTGTTTAGGGTGTATTGATCGTCTAACATTTTAAGGTTAAATTAATTAGAGCTTAATCTGATTTATTTAAATGTTTCTCTTTAAAATCTAAAGAATAAGAATGGGTTATTGAAAGTAATTTTAATTGGCCCAATTTCCTGAAATATTTAAAAATATTTCTTATTGTCACTGTTATTTTAAAGTATACTCAAATATCACCTGTTTTTTCCTGAATTCCAGTAGAATTGGTTCAGTACTTTTTGTGTGAAGACATCACAACATACACAAGAAAAGATGAATTGTGTTACTCCTACATTTATGATACTCACATATATAAATTGTATCAATTTAAAAATTGACAATTTCCTTTTTACTTCGTTATATTTGATTTATGTACTATACTTTCAATGTTTGTGGATGTTATTATTCATAATTACAGTGCTGGAAAACTGCCTAAGGAACTTCTCGTGCCTTACAACTGGAGATGTGATTGCCATTAAGTACAACTCAAAAGTGTATGAGCTGTGTGTGTTAGAGACCAAGCCTGGCAGTGCTGTCATCATTATTGAATGTGATATGAATGTATGTCTTTTTCCAGAAAATCTCTTATTTATTTATTTGTTCTTTTGTTGTATTCTATTGCTTCTATTATATTTTATTTTAATGGAAAACGTTAAAATATTATTGTCAGCTTTTACGTGATATTAATTTGATAGTAGTTGTTAAAAAGTTAAAAACGAAAGCAAAATAAAGATTACTGATGTAGATTAAGATTGAAACTTACAGGGCTTGCTAAGAATTGTTGGATTGTTAACTTCAGATAACTATTGTCAAACTGTGTCAGAAGAATTTAGAGTGACTTAAAAGATTCTGATACAGGTCAGCTTTGTAGTCATGTCTGTATTGATCCAGTTTGCTTACACAAGCATTATTTGAACTGTAATATTTGAAAGTTGATATCATCAACAGGCTGTCTAAGTCCACTGCTGAGACATAGGTCTCCCCCAAGGGGTTTATGACCATAATTCCCACACTGGGCATACTGAGTTTGGTTAATAATATATGACTTAAGAATAATACAATAAACTTCTACTAGAGAAAAATGCAGGGGCACTGTAATGCTTTTCTAAGTTTGTGTAGTTAATCAATTTAATTGACAATCCAGGTTGACTTCGCACCTCCAGTTGGTTACAAAGAAGAGGGTCATACATCCAAAAGTGGAGAGGGCTCCTTGGGAGAAAGTGGCATGGAAGAGGATCCAGCTGCCATGATGCCGGAAACCAGCGGATTTATAGCATTCAGCGGAGAGGGTAACAGGCTGGATGGTAAAAAGAAGAAGCTAACCAGCGAAAGTGACTCAGAACCTCAAGCAACACCATCCAGACAAGTATTTTTTAATTTATATTATAACAATTTTTCACTGCAAATTCTAATTGATATCAATTTAGTAAGTTTCATAATAAACAAATCTGGTATTTTGAGCATTCATATGAGTTAGCTTTTCAAGTTATAGAAGCTCTGTAATATGAATGAAGTACATATAAATAGTAATTTATAATTAAATTTCCTCTTTCACAGCCTTATGTACGTGGTATACCAGATTATGACTACGTAGTTGGTACACTCCGCTTTATCAGAAACTCTCGACCAGCCAGCGCAAAAGAGGACACACCACCGCCAGAGACTTTCCAAGCCTTCAAAGGTGAAGGCTTCACATTAAGAACAGCCAAATCTAAAAACTGATATAAACTGAATATAATTTTTTCTATAGTCACTGGCTTTTAAAATTCCAAGACACATTTTTATACACATAGAATATTACAGCATATTGTATATAAATTCAAATTCATTCCATTAAAATATGGGTCTCTGTCATGTTAACGGTGCAGCATCACAGACAAAATACCAATAAAATTAATGTTCTGTTATAAATGTTTAACCAACATTAGTAAGCAATCACATGCTTATATTGTTTGGAAAATTTAAAATGATGAAAACTAGATCAATTTGTTCTCTACCTGAGATCACATTAAGTAATGATGCTTGATTCACATACTTCAAATTGGAATACAGCTAAGAATTGTATGTTTGGCCTTAACTTCAAACACTAGTAATGAAGCATGCAATCGGTTCTGTAGTAAAATTTTTGCAGTAAATACCTGGACTGAGATTTTCGGATCTTTAGTGTAGAAATGATGAGAATAAATTATTAAATTGTGATACCACACAATTATCCTGTAGCACATGCACATATCAGGTTGTGTTTTTGGATGCTTCATATTTGATTGATTCCTGCTATTTCATATTGATATCAACAAGTTTTTAAATATGTCAAACAAATTGGGTGAACTGCGATTTGTTTTGTGTTTGAACAACTTTAATAAAGAACTAGATTTGTTAAAACTCGTTGCAATATTATTGTTAATATTAATTAAAATAACCAATTTACATTTTTAGATTAATAAGATTGATTATAGTGTTTTTATGAAAAAATTGAAATTAGTGGTTTTTTATTATAATCTTTATTTGGATAGATTAAACACATTAACAGTTTTCACTGAAATCCTCAATCCCACTCCCAATTTGAGAATTATTAACATTAAAAAAGTCACTTAACGAAATAAATTATAAAATAAAAAATATGTCATTTGTTGCTTAAGATAAAGAGAATGATCTGTTGCCATGTGAACTTCAGATAATAAACTTGTGACTTAGTAATTATTTACACACTTTTCACATATTCTACTAAATCACTCAGTACGACCAAATTAAAACTGATAATGTGCAAACTCTCTAAATGAATAGTAGCACAGTTTTTTTTTAATATGCATACATGCATTTATGGATTAAGAATTCCATAAAAGTGTTAAGATTGGTGTGAATTAAATACACATGTGTCTTTAAAAAAGATTAAATTTATTAATGCACCTATAATACAGTTGAATGTTTACATGACAAGAGTAAACTTTACATTATCATATACATTTTAATAGATAAAAACTATAATCATTGTAGACTGAATAGTACCTTATTCAACTAAATGCCCAAATTGCAACTAAGCACATCAGAAAAGAATACTGTTAAAACCTAACATTAAAGTATATGAACAATTTCCTGTTTTTTTTTATTCAGACTATATTGGCATTGGCAAAGTTATATACTAGGGTGTCATGATTAAAAACCACAAGGCTAGAAAATGTCCATTGCTAAACCGAGCATTGCACAGTATTTTGTATTGTGACGTTCAGAACCGTTTCAAAAATTCCTCTGAGCAGATTCTGGCCCGAGCGTTCACAGCTAGTTTCATCTCACTTATTTCCTTGTCAATTTCTTCCATAAAGTATATCACAAAGTCAACCAGTTTGTGCTTATACATTTGCTCGGTGTGGAAGTTTGTAATCAGGAAGCTGATATGATATCCGTCAACTGGCTTCCGTCGCAGCACGATAAAGTTTTCCGCTCGCATCATCATGAACCGCATAAACTTTTTACACAATATTTTCTCGATCTCATCCGCTTGTTTGATCATAATGCTAACTCTTATCGAGTTTATAGACGACTCGATTAGCACTTTCTCGTTAGCGTTCCGTGATATGATCACCGGATTCAACAACAGCTCTTTACTTGTGCCCACCTCCACTTCAGGTTTGTTATATCTCTCGACTACCTGTGACGAAAAGTGTTCTAAGCACATAGCCGATGTGAGCGTATTGCGGACGGCAGTTAAATAAGGCTTTAAGGTCGCCGACATTTTTGTTTCGTAAAAATTTTAATTAAATAAATTCTTCCTTTTACCACACCTATATTTTCTGTTTAAGAGGACAGCTCACTCATCCGATACGCTATCGCAATACCTGACGTCATTGTCATAGTGTGACATTTGCGACAGACTATAAAGCGTTCTAAAATATATTGGACAAGTGGACAAAGTTTTGACGTTTGCCAATATGTAGTTTAACTATTATGATTTTTATACAACGGTAACACATTATGCCAAGACCTTTTAAATGAGTATATAAAAACACCGATTTATTCATGTAACTTTTGTTATATGGAATAATTCAGTTACGTATTTTAAAGATGTAAGTTAAGTATTTTTTTACTGATTCATTATACATGCATATTATTTTTACATGATAATATATTTTTTATATTTATTTGTATTTTTTTTAATTATTGTCAGTTAAATAATACAGAGAAGAAAATATTCTGACAAAGCCATCAAATATCTTATCTGTATTAGCAGTATGAAACAAAGATGTAATGAAACGAGACACTATAAGAAAAGTGAAGTAGACAATAATGGCGGACGTTTTGTAAAGTGACGCAAGCGTAACGTTTTACGGCATGCGTTTGTCTAATATATCCATAGTAAAAGTTGTCTATCGATTATTAACGTTATCAGTAAACACATGACCAATTAGAGAAATAGTCAGATTAATTAAAAGCGATGGCGCGTGAGTTTGACCACCTCTTCAAACTGCTGATTATCGGTGACAGCGGTGAGTGGGCGAGGCCTATGATCGCGAGTGATGTTACAGCGTTCTAACGTCCCTCTAATTTGGTAATGAGTGCAATTTTGTTCGTGTTTCAGGTGTAGGTAAGAGCTGTCTTCTCCTGCGATTTGCCGACAATACGTTCTCTGGCAGTTATATTACCACAATTGGTGTCGATTTCAAAATAAGAACTTTAGAGATAAACGGTGAACGAGTGAAGCTTCAAATATGGGATACGGCAGGTCAGGAGAGGTTCAGAACGATTACGAGTACGTACTACAGAGGCACTCACGGGGTCATCGTTGTTTACGATGTGACCAACGGGGAGTCCTTCGCCAATGTCAAGAGGTGGCTCCATGAGATCGAGCAGAACTGCGATGTCGTTAACAAAGTTTTAGGTGAGTGTTTCAAAATGATAATTAAAATAATCGATAGGCACAATTCACTAATTACTAAAAAGTTATGAAGTAAGATTTCTGTCAATGCTGATATAGGTGTAGAATATTCAAGCTAAATTTATTCTTTCTTGAAAAACTATGTTGAGTCCTATCTCTGTTTATAGAATACCATATGGTTGTTCAGTTCTATTTACTAGATTAGTAAAACCTTGTTGCAAATGTCCAGATAGTGAAAAAGTAATATATATAATAAATAGTCGTTCTGAATGCTACTTGGTTGTTGATTTGGTTTAGATGAAAATAAAAATTATAGAATATTACTTATAAACACTTCATTTCTTTATTTGTGTGTTGTATGAATATTGGAGTTCATGTATTTAAAATTGCAAGATATATTTGACATTTGTCAATTACTTACAGTTATTTACTGGTGTTGAAATGTTATATATCATATAATCTGTCAAACTGTGTGTACACAGAATTCATGAATACAATGTTCTTTTAGTATTATCTTATGAGAGGCATAATCGTCACTGCACAGATGACTTTTGGCTAGTATTGCTGTTGTTCTGAACTAATATTTTTTATCAACTGTTTATTTGCTAGTAAAGATTACAAGATGAATATTTATTTGTGAGAGTTATCTAACTGCTGTATCAACGTTTTTCATGGGGTCACCAATACATTGAGTTTACAGGGTAAATTTTAGCATTTTGTTTAGTTAGTTTGTGATAAATGTTTTTGATGTGACAAGGCAGGCAACATATTGGTCTCTTATCTAATACTGCAGCAGTCTATTACCCATGGTGCCTGTATACCATTGGAAGGCTATATGCCTCTTTATAATGTGTTGTTCTATAAAAAAGCATTGTGCAGAATTAATGTTTAATATATTAGCCTTTTTTAATATGGTCTACATGACATAACTTCACACCTAAATTTCTCTGAGGGGTTAGAAAGAAGTGTGGTACTCCCATGTTTCAGTAGTTGCGTTATACATCCTATCCTATGCCATGTAACTGGTGATGGGTATATTGCCATTCACTGACCACAAATCCAGACTCAGAGACACCACTAGGAGTTTCAAATTAAAAAACCAAATAGTACAGAACATGGAGTCAAGCTCCATGGACCCAGACCCAGGACCTCTTGATCAGCAGTCACACTTGAAACCACTGGACCAGCGCTCCAGTATACATATAAAGATTCGTAATTACACGCGGAGCAACTGCTTTTTACCATTATTTTGTCGGCTTTACTACATTTTAGACAAAACAACGGCACCCCAATAACTCCCACCCGCCCACAAACAACGACAAACCCAACCCATCTTCAGTCAACCATTTTTCGTGATCACTTTGCCTTATGAGCATACCGAAAGTAATAAGACGAGGATTGTTTTATCAGAAGACTTGATCATGTTAGCAGCGTTTGGTATGGTTTTTAGCTCATTCGTATCCAAGTGGCCGGTTTGATCAGGATAACGAGCACGCAACTGTCGACACATACATCACGCGCCGCGTCGGCTCTGGGCCATCCGTCTTCGTCTACTTGTCACTACATACTTACAAAAAATTACCGGATCTTCATCGCTTATAATGTATCGATGTGTAACGCGGTTAAAAGGTACAGCCGCGTGCAGAAGTTTTGTGGAAAACTTTTGTTGTTATTGTTGTATAATTATACCACGTTCCTTACAGGGTGGGTAGTGAGCACCGAATACTAAATATCACGATCATTACAGAACTGCTGTACTTTGTGAATTATCTGTTTATCTTTATCTATCTATATGCATGACAATAGACTCACCACCTATTCCATATTGGGTCGTAAAAGTAACTGGTGGAACGTGGGAGTATATTACACTCCTCTGCCTACCTCTTCGGGGATTACAGGCGTGATGTTACGTTACGTAATCTATCTTTTACTACTAGACGTTCCATGAGTATCGACCATGTATATTATAGCGCAGTCTATCTCATCACCATTATCATCAGTCTACTGCAATCCACTGGTGGACACAGGCCTCCCCTGATGGGTTATGCCCATAATCACCACGCTGGGCATGCATGTTGGGGATCGCAGAGAACACCTTCCCGCACCGCCTACGCTGTTGGCCGCAGCCGACAGGGGCATTTAGCTGTGCCTAGACAGTCTATCTAAGCATAGCTAAATTTCGTGGTCTTTGACGGGGAACAGTGTAGCCGGTGTGAGAAGCTGTCCTCTGCGATCCTCAGCATGCATGCCCAGCGTGGAGATTATGGGCGAAAACCCCCTTTGGGGAGGCCTGTATCCAGCAGTGGATTGTGTCTCAATTGATGATGATGAAGATCACTCATGAAAACTCTGATACCTTAACGCGAAGAGTTATTGATGATACAAAAAAAACGTAACATCACGCCAGTAATCCCTGAACAGCTAGGCAGAGGACTGTAGTACACTCCCACGTGTGTGATATGATGAAATAAGTGTATATATATATTGCTGTCGGTATTATTAATATACATTGTCAATAACTATATTATATCTCCAAACATCAAGTTCATCGTTTTTATTATTTTTGACATTGCCTTTTCATTTCGTGTTTTCGATTTTCCATTTCGAGGCTTGAATAAGCTGAATGATATTCAAAGTCTAACTATCTCTAAATTTCAGTAACGCGAAACAGTTAACCCTATTTACATAAACATTGCATGAGAAAGCTCCATGGCCTCAATGGTCGTTTAATTTTCGTTCGAGTGCACCATCAAACGCTGGCCTCTTGCTTAGGTTTGTCGCAACCAGCTACTCTAATTACAACTTAATGTTGAACGTTGTAGGGTTCAATTCAGATTGGACCATGTGTCACAAGTGCAAGTATAAATTTGTAATTTAATTTTCAGCCCAACTTTTTGTTGCGGTTCAGTAACCCGATTTGAAATAATGTGAACCCTATTCTTATAGTAGTTAAGTCCATTTTAGTCGGTACGCAAAGTTGATTAGTGATATAACGGCAAATTGAAGTATGTCAACTTGTTGGTTGAGACAACAGTATCGCGAGGTGGTGACCAGCGTTGCTGTGCTTTTGGGGACTACGGAGTTTTGAAACGATTTGCATCCTAAGCGCGGCCAGGGCTAGGTTCACTATGAAAATGTTTCAGTTAATACAAAATACAACCCTAACTTTACTGCAATTTAAATTTTAATTGGTTAAGTTGAATATACGACCATCACGAGATTTCAGTGGACTGATTTACAGACGTTTTATATATGTAATTGTATTATGTCCATTATTATATTATCATGCCAGGGTCTTCACAGAATAGGCAGAGAGACCTGAGCACCAAATATCCATAGACATCACGTGCTTCTTTAAAGTTCATCACTCCCTTTAAACATGCCCGGTGGTTGCGTGACATCCGCCACACCCATCAGCCATCTGAGATATTTGATCAAGACAAGTGATTCTTGGTCTCCCTCGGCACCTGCGTCCGTCAATAAATAAAAAATATAAATATCTTGGGACATCTCCACACACGGCCATCTGATCCCATACTAAGCATCAAGAGAGCTTGTGTTCCGGTAACAAGTCGGTTGATAAACTACATATATAAATAGAAATATATACTTATATAGATTTTTTTTTACACCCAGACACAGAACAAATACCTGTGTTCATCACACAAATATT
>DVPD01000306.1:0-12199 GCA_018237605.1 Apyrrothrix (Melanopyge) sp. n. Burns01
CTCACTGTAACTATAAACACTAGAAAAAACACAATGTGCGCCTTCCTATTCATCAGTTACCGAATGAATTTAGAAATTACCAAAACAAACGCGAAGCACGTGTCACTTTGGCTCCGCCCACTTTCTTTACATGTATTTACTTGTTGATGTGAATCTGCATCCACAAAAACTCCGCATTGTTTGATGCGGATGTGTATGCGGATGCAGATGTTTGAATTAATGCGAATATTCCGCATTTACGGATGCGGATGCGAATATTCGTAACACCTCTGGTAACAAGTCAAGAATCGTATTTAATCTAGTCTACCAACCCGCATTTAGCCAGAGCGGTAGATTATGGCCTTAACCCTGTCATGTGCCCGGTGTATGGTTATAGACTCACCATCTATTCCATATTGGGAAGTAAACGTAACCCATGAAACGTGGGAGTGTACAACACTCCTCTGCCTACCTCTTCGGGGATTACAGGCGTGATGTTACGTATTTAATCCATGTATGGATATCAATAAAAAATTGTGGAGCGAGGATGACTCTGATGCACTTGCATCTTGCATTGTATAGGTTAAGCAACGCCAGGCCATTTTCATCATCATCAATAGGTTGTGAGATTTTTGCCCATAATCCTCACGCAGGGCACACGGATTGGGGATCGTCGGGAAATCTACACTTTTAATAAAGCATTTACAGAAGGTATCTAAATGTATTAAATGTGAAGTCGGCACGAGAATGATTAAACACGACACAGCTGGTCTTGCGTGTCTCAGTAAATCAGGCTATTATTATTATTATTTTTTTTTACTTTACAAATTGTCACTAGGTGTGTGAAAAAGTGTGTCGCCCTGTGTTCGTGTGCCATATTAATTAAATTTAATGCAATGTAAATATATATACTACACCTAATATTTTGTACCATTTTGAGTAAAGCTATTCAATGTTTGATTTTATTTCCTTGTTTTGTTGAGCCTAGCTGATTAGTCGTCACATAACATCGAATGAGTGACAATGCCGGTAGGTTTTAGGTTCGCCCTCAGCAGCTCCTAATTATTAGGACTTACAATGATGAAATAATAAATTTGAAAGAGAGACACTTTACACCAGAACTGTCATAGTATTTATGAAGATTTCTATATAATTACTTGTTCGATGTTTGTGTCTGCTGTTTAAATTAAGTCACTTCTTGATAACTAGATACTTTAATAAAAAACACATGTAGCAAGAATGATCCGCTAAACCTATCATTTGAAACCTTACACTAGTCAACACAACACGTGCCACGCAAAGGTCATTCCTATCTGACATAGCGAGCAGAATTTCTACTACGCCTGAAGAACGTACTGCTTGACAAGGGGCGAATAAGGATTATTCCTGTTTCTTGTTGCACCTAAATCTGATCGAACAATTGTTTGACGTAGTGTTGTAGGCTTATCACATAATTTTTTTTCCCAGTAATGAGTATCTCATTTTTTGAGCATTCGTCGAGCTTAAATGCTGTAGTGATTAAATGATTGATTTCATTGTTTTTGGCCAATTAGCATAGTCACTGAACATTTTTGTTTGTTATTGGCATATAATATATCACTTAACTGGTTTAAGCCGCACTAAGCTGGTACGACTAGCCCTTTCACTGGATATCTCCGTACAACAAAATGTCTCAACGACGATTAGCCGAGTGAGGACACGCAACGTTTAACAGTACAGCTAGGCGACTCTGAGCTGACTTGTTGTTGAAGAATAATTTATATCATTGGAAAGAAAAAAAATTGAATTGCTATTGTCATCTTGGATCGAGATTAAGAGGTGACCGTAAGTTTGATAGAATTGTTCCTAACACAACCGAATCCCAGGCAATGTCTATTCAAATTATGTTTTTATTTGAATTCAATTGAATTGCTCGCAGGTACCCTCATTATATGTGTTTTGAAAACAACTCAGATAACTTATTTTGATTATTTTTTCAGGATAAACAACTCACCGCAATCAACAAATATCAGGTGTTGACGAGGTCTTGTTAACAAGGCAAAACTAGCAGCCGGGTGGTGGAGATACAAATTAAATATACTGATTTAATGAAACGGCGTGTTTTCAGTCAGCCGTGATGTTGAATATTTTAAATGACGTAATGTTCAGATACAAAACTAGACGCGTAGTTGAATAATGTTGTTCAATGAAAGGGTTAACCGTGCAACTAAACGGTTATTTCGATTAGCTGTCTATGATATATACACACACATATATCTATACTATACACATACACAAACATAACTAAAATTCTAGTGTCCATTTATATATAAAAAAAATGTTCTAATTTGTTTCAATTTTTTTTTCTATTTTCTTGCCCACCCCGTAAGGGATCTGGTGTGATGGTGTAATAATAATAAAATTCTATTGCCCACATACTCGGACTAGGCAGTATTTAATTCAAGGGTTTAAGGTTCTTACTTACATTGAAATATAAATCAATGTACCGAATCATCCAGCTCCCCAAAGTTCAATAAATAGTGTCACCGCGTTTCGAGGAACGCTTGCATCGTGCACCGGAAGGGATTGTTTCACACGCTGATGCAATAATTGTGCGAACTTCAATTCTACGGTTCCTGAATGCTTACATGGTCGTTCGTACAAGCAAAATTGCGCAACTAAGAAGAGATTTAAAAAATATAATGCGACAATAATTATTCTGAACACCAATTATGCCAGTTTATTATTATCAGTTAAATATATAACAGATAACAATATCATATACCGTAAAATAGCAACAATACTTTTTACTGTTTGAATTTGCGTACTGCAGATGTCCTTTACGTCATAGGGAAGGGGTTGGTGGGGGACTCGTGGATCGTGGATTCGGGATGCGTGGAACAGTGTGCTTCGAAACAAACGTCCTTCAAGCTTTCACTCATTAATATCGATTTGTCAATAATAACAGGAACATATAGCGCAAATTGTCTTTATCATTATTTTATACATCAGATTATAAACTACCTATAAATATTTACATCCTCACTTGGTACATTTCATACGCCAATGTATTCTGGCATCTACATTCTGTGCATCGAGTATTACGTTCGGGGCTATTTTGTGGCAGATGTTAGCGTGGCATTCGAATGTTAAAACAGTATAGAATATTTCTGATTACAATACCTATATTACAACGGAACAGGAATGATGATTCGGTTAACAAAACAATGAAGTCCGCAACTAGACCATGTTTATGAATCGTTTACATTACTATCTTCGCCGGCTTCCCGTTGCGAGGGGCGATTTCATCATACTTGTTTCCAAACGAAATTCCTAAACGAAATAAAGATAAACGTATAATATGCGAGGAGTTTATTTTTAAGGTTTCGTTCGAGAAATAGATACGGTAGGTGTATAAACAAAAACAAAGCTACCAATTTAAAATTAGCGTTTGTCTCGTCTGTTTTCACTCCGACACGCACTACCACTTGACATTGTGCCACAAACGGCTACGAGCTACATAAACATAGCACTCGTTATTGTTGATAATTGGGTGGATATAATTACCTTATTTTTCGTGAAAATTAATATTTTTGAACGTACATACTCAAGTTATAACAAGAAGTTGTTGAAGATTTAAACGAAACGCTTGTATTTCGCCGAATGTGTAGATAGAGAAATGTAATATTCCCCTTATCACTACTACTGAGAACTTCACTTTAACAAAATACAGTAATACTTTGTACGACTGCGTATCGAATCCAGGTCTTCTTCAGCAGTCGCGCTTGCAATCACTACACAAATGAGTCGTTGAAGACTGAAGTGAGAATACAATTTACTGTCCATGTTCGCAATTAAAGTTCGCAATATTGCAACGTGTACCAATCTAGCGAGCAGAAAATGTATAGCAAATGATGAGGTTCAGTGAACGGGCGCCGGCAATATACTTGTTGACGTCTGGCCGCTCCGGTGTGACTCCGCCTGTTACGCAGCGATCGGTTCGGTCGATAGCACAATGAAGAGAAATCGCCGTTAAACGCACAAACCAGACGCGTAAGTCTACACTCTAGAGGTATGAAAAACAAAACCTAGTCAATAAAAGCACACAGTTCATAACGACTGTTGAATATCAGGCTTAAGGCCTTCTGTATGGCTAAATAACAATGGTCGTACAATCACGTATGCGTGACAATATTTAATGTACCTTATTCAAATTGCTAATATTCTCGTGGTTTGCGTGCAGTCAATAATATCGCAAGGGAATGAAATCTATAGTATGATTTTATTTCATCATCACCAAGAAAAAGCGTTGTGTTTTAAATATAATAAAAGTTTATATAAAGTACATATGGTATCGTTTAAAATACGATCCAAATATCATAATCTAAACCTGGGAACTGTTTTTTACAGTAACTAAACGGGACATAACAATGCTAATAATCCTAACGCACAATATATTCATATCAATATCTAAAAAAAAAACAGTTTTAGTATAATATGTATGTCTGAGTTCCCTAGGATAGTCTTTACTTAATTTGTAGGCAAATGGCCCTACGTAAGCTGTTGTTATTATTATTATTATTAATAAGGTCCTTATGTTCCTTTGCTATGTTGTTATTATTATTATTATTAATAAGTTCCTTAACTTTTATTCAGAATGTTTCCAGAATGTGTATTGCATTAAATTAATTAAAAGCTTGAATTAAAGGCTTCCGCGACATCGTCATATTAAACATTTTTAAGGTACATAATATATCCTCGGCGAATTTATGTTCATTTTGTGTTTAACGCTAAGAGTAAATAAACATAGCGACCTTCACGTGCCTATAAGAAAATATATTAAGATTCAGCAATCAAAGGCTATTAAAGTACATTTGCATATTGCTTACTTTTTTTTTAAACGTGAGAAACTTCTTGTGAATTCCTTCCTTCTGACCACCAGGGTGGGTTATTTTGATGGAGTAAAACTTATTGTAGGTACACTCGACTGCATTCCAGCAGAGTAGCAGGAATGCGTAGAGGCAGAGACCTATCTCTCCGGGGATTACAGGCGTGATATTACGTTTTAAAACAATTGTTTTAGTGGAAAATTACAGTGATTTACATTACGGGATCTTACTCGCGGGGTTTACATTCAATACCTAGCACAGCTTTTTGAGGTTAATTATATTGCGCTATGCTACAACGGCGAATGTTCATTAAGGCCATAGACATCTGTCAATCCTTTTGTTATTGTGCGTCTTATATGGTTCGGCCTAAACTGTGCTACATACGATATTACTTGACTTAATTTATTAAAAAAAAATTGTAGAAATCACTCAGAACACACGGAGCTGGCGATAGCTTTTGGATCGCATTCAAAAAAGCTAGTGTACACAACTGTTCACTTTGTTCAATATCCGCTTATCGTTAGTGTTAAAAACATATGATATTTATTTATCTTATATCTTTGGTAACGAAGAGCGGAGTTTATGCCAATTCGCATTTTCTGCCAGTAAACTCAGGTGATAATATTATTATTATAAGCATTAATAATTCCAAAAAACACATCGTTCTAGCAATAACACGCTTGGAGTATAACGTGTGTGTATTATTACGACGGTGAATGTTGCCAATCGAGAGGTCCTGGTTTCAAATCCCGGGTTGAGTACAATCGGATTTTTCTAAAAATTCGAATGTCTAGTAGTGGATCGGAGCCAAATGTATGGCAATAGACTCACCACCTGTTCCATATTGGGATGTAAACATAACTGGTGGAACGTGGGAGTAGAATACATTCCTCTGCCTACCTCTTCGGAGATTACAGGCGTGATTATGACTGAGATCACCGCCTAGATAAAGTACCACGGCGTCCAGAAACACTGTTTATTCTAGGTACACTGTGCGAACGTTTTGGGAAAAACAATACGTACGTCAAATGCTACATAATAATATTACGTAGGAGTATCACTATCAAACATAAATACATAACAGCATGACTAGACGTTTTAACGCAATGATAAAAGCATTTCAGCTAAATATTTACTTTAGATTTACAATTATTATTACGTATATCAACTTTTTTATCGATAATTTATCAAGTTTGTTCAAAGGTTATGCATGGTACAAGGTTCAAGACAGCTTTCGGTAGCTCTCGTTGGCGCTCTATTGAATACCTACATCTGTATATCATCTATATATAGATATAATAATTTATATAATATGTATATACTACCACGAAATGATTGCTTCGTGTTATTTATTCCCAACCAATTGAGGCTCTATTGGGGTGGTAGTGAAATAAAGCTCGTAAAATCTTAGAAGAGCCCGTCTCGGGTACTCTTCGCTACTCTTTGTATTAAGACCTTTAAACATCTCTCTTCATTCATTCTCCACGATACATATATGAGATAAATAAACGAAACAGTACCTATCACTTCGACTCTATTTCCGAGAACGAACATCCGAATGTGTTGTAGTCGAAATCGGTACAGTGAACTGTGTGATGATGATCAGCTGGCTGTATAAAAAACTTACGAAGTGATATCTTTGGTTGGTTACATACACATGTCAAAGATTCGGCGATGTCTCACAGATATGTACGCTTGTCGTTGCCGCAGTAAAATACCTATCTATGCCCTTTCCTTAGTCATGCGATAGTAGGTAAATAGCCGCGCATCTGGGTGTAGGCTATCAACATTCACTGAATCGCAAAGCCACTGCAAAGGTTGTCATGTCCGTGCTGCCCCAAAGGTATAAAGTGATAAAAGCAAATGACACATATAAATTAACACAGAAGAAAATTGTAATGGCATGTCAGAGACCCTATGTTTCCAAAGTGGACAGAGCCTGATTTATGATAACCAGATAGCTGATAAACTACATATAAATATATACATTATACACCTACTATTTTTTGTACACTCAGGCACACACAAATACTTGTGCTCATCGCATATGGCGGAATCGAACCCACGACCTCCTGTTCAGTAGTCAGGTTCACTAGCCACTGGACAAAGGGTCAATTAGATTGCATACGGCGATTAATATATTTATGTTAAGTATCATAAACATAACAACACGCGTCTAATCCCCGAAGAGGTAGGCAAAGGAGAGTAATATACTCCCACATTTTACCAGTTGCGTTTACGTCCCATTATGGAATAGGTGGTGAGTCTATAGACATACACCGGGCACAAATCCAGACTTCGAACCACTATTAGAATTTCTAATTTAGAAAAATCCAATAGTACCCGATCCGGATTTGAACCCAGGACTTCTCGATCGGCTATCGCGCTTGTAACCAACACGACCAACGAGGCAGTCAATAAATTTTTAAATCACCCTATAATAACGTAAAGTGATCTGAGGTACGAATGATTGTATGGAATACTGTGCGTACAGGCTTTATACACCGCGCGGTTTTAGCCGACTTTCACCGGTAGTATCTGATATCGGCGAACAGGTTTTATTTCTCGAAAGTTATAGTTGAATTCACAGCGCATTTAATAGATAGTCGTTCGATGACTAATAGATGCACCGAGTGGCTTACAGAGACGACAAAACCATATAGTATATACGAGTTTCTACTAATCAATCACACCAGCTTATTAGCACTGGTGTTGGCAGATACGGTCGGATTGTTGGCCGCAAATGGCCAGTTTTTATAAACATTTCCGCAAGCATGTTCCGGTTGTTGTCATCAGTAACAAGACGCCGTCTGAGAAAAACTGAACGAGATAATTTAGAGAAAAGATATCGTTTATGCATAATACTAACATTCGTTTTTAAGTCCCTATTAACACATATGGATCAATGTTATCTTAATAGAAATAAATGTAAAATCACGCCTGTAATCCCCGAAGAGGTAGGCAGAGGAGTGTATAGTACACTCCCACGATTCACCAGTTAATTAATTAATAATACCATTATTGAGCTACCAACGCCAGCAAATTATATTGATATTACGAGAGAGTTTGCTTCTTAGGTATACAAAATGAGATAATTAGGACCCAAAAGTACCTCCTTGGTTGTTATGATTTGTACAATGATTTTTTGTGATAAAAATTGAGTGTGTTTTAATGAGCTGCATAAATCGCGGCGCTCTGGCCGCGCGTGTCTAGCGAACAATACTGTTGTTATTCAATTCGCTGACCTTCCAAATATTCCATTCACCGAATATTGACCATATTTCAATAGTCAATCAGTTTACCGTTCCGGTCGACTATAAACGTTAATGCATTTGTAAAGAATTAATTATCATTTATTGTTCCACTGATGAAGACAGGTTCGCTTTTAGAATAAGAAGGCACGTAACATAATAACAACTGTTTAATAAAATAAAACCTAAATAATAAACTGATACTAAGACAACAGTTTATAAATAATGGACCAAACAACCAGTATGTAAACACAACAACACAAAGATGTAAGTGTTCTGATTCGATCGAGCCGAGCCGCTTATTTCTAAACAAGGGTATTGGTAGTGGAAAACGTGCTTACCGTCACGTGCACAACACAATCCTTACTTGATAAATAACCCAAGCCATCATGCTCGTCATAGCGGTTCGACCACGACATCCTCAAATGATGCATTTACATAACGATTTCGACTACAATCTGTTGGTATTCCAAATGTGAACTGTTAATATTATTGCTTATTTTAAAAAGTAAATTTGAATTTATAGAATGACTTTATTTTACTACACATTAATCATATTCACATATTATTGTTAATTAATTTACAAATGGAATACGAGCTATACGAATGATTTTATATTACCATGCGATATTCATGTTCCCAAACTTGTATCGATAATGTTTCTAGAGCCGTTATGCTTACGCTCGCTTTCAGCGATGGCAGCCTTAACAAGTCCAATGATATTCGATCGACCTATTATAATAAATATTAAATGACCTCTGTGATTGTTTGGTAAGTTTAAAAACAACTGTCCGAGGGCTCCCAATTTTGTATTCAGCGGTAAAATCGCACCTGTTTGCTGCTCGCGTACATACAATTACTTTTATGGTACACCAAAGATACGGCAACTAGAAAATTACATTTTAACAGACAAGAGACATTACGGCGTTCTTGCTAACGAGCAATCCAGTAGAGCAACGTTTCGAAAGTCGACGTCGACTAGAACTTCTATACTGTAAGAACCAAAATCAGGTCTGCGTGCTCGTTTCTTACTTCCCTAAAAAATAATGTTCATTCAAATTAAACTTATCTTGACCAAATTGGTCAAGTTCTGACTGTTGGAGGATTTAGAAGTCTCCAAAACTGGCGTGGATCTATGGAAAGAGTGATGTGGAATAAGCACGACAGGTCTGTAAGGGGTTATATTAGGCACTCCGTGCTCTCTGCCTACCTTTTACCTGGCGCGAAGATATAATAATAATGAAAGCTTTTTAGTTTTTATGTCGAAAAACTACACAAAGGCTGACGAGGCACGGCACTTTACTGAGACAAAATGGAGCAGAATCGCTTCATTCACGATGCTGCAAGTACTTTGAAGTAGTTAAAATGTTAATCTGGTTTCTAAGTGACGGCTGACAGTTTTTTGTTTGGACTTGTCCCCACACGATAAATGCTTTGTCAAATATAGGGATCATCGATTCAGATAAATATTTGTATTGCAACTTTTTTTGTACATTTCTTAGGCGGCTGAAGGTCGTTGTTACTTAGTGAATCGTTTGCACAGCAAAGAAAAATCGTTCCACAGTCTCTCGTGTACTTCTACAAATCTGCCGCTTTAGCGACCCGTCCGCTATCATATACTCTGGCTTCCGAACATGATATTGCACATCTAAACTCAATACACTTTAGTGTGTAGAGTCCATACATTACTCCCGCTTAACACCATAGGGAGAAGGGTGTGGCTGAAAAACACCTTGGCATAGGTCTTAGACCCTACGCCATGTGAAGCTGAGGCAACCTCTCTTGCCCACAAATACTCACCATTTTTCGTCTTTGTTTTTGTAACATTTTCTCTTGTCAACTTTTGTTTTTTTTGGGCAATAAAGTATATTATTATTATTCTACGTCTAATGCAACGTGGCGTATTAGGATATATATAAAATATCTTGATCGTACATTTAGGCTATGTATAAACGTTATTACACTGTTATTACAATGTACTGTTCCGTAGCACTCGCTCAATTTCCGTCGCGGCCATGTTCTCGAATTGCGATCGTTCGGAGCCAGAGTCGAACGTCGGCCCGCTCGCCTTGCACATTTCGCCGCGTTCTTACCTTCACGCCGGTTCGCTACACGTCGCTCCCATTTCAATATATTCTGCTTGCAAGCGCACGCTTACAAATACCGGTTCCTCATAAACTTGCTCATGAGTTTGGCTTGAGATGTATGCGTTTAGAACGATTCGACATTTTTGCGAAGTGGAAACGTGAATCTTTCTAGAGATTTCGAATTCCTTCTATATTATATGATAAAATACGTCAGTCAAATGAAGAAACTTGTAATTAGATTTGTGTATAAATAAACATGTTTGTCTTCAACAAACCTTACCGGATGGCTGAATTCATTTTTACAGGTACCTATCCTATATGTCCTCTAAAAAGATACAAAAAATGGTATTTTGTTTGTAATTGTTAAGGTATAAAGTATATGTTATGATACATATTTATATGGCTTATTTAAGAAAGAGAAAATTTCCACACTGCGTATGTAAACAAAATCGTTATGGATTATGTAACTTTATCGGTCTAAGCTATTTTTATTTATTATTAATTAGAATTACACTTACGTTCGTAGAATTAACATATCTACATGTAGAACTAACATATAACATACACCTATTTATGATGATGTAACAGTATGCAAGAAATTATTTAATTATATCTGCATATCTATAAATATATAAGAAGTTCAACACGAACATAAATATATAAGAAATTAATTTTAATAGAAGCTTGTGATTAAATAGTTTTTATACATTTAACTTTTAACATTGGTTTCAGATAATGCAA
Organism: Apyrrothrix (Melanopyge) sp. n. Burns01; assembly: GCA_018237605.1. NCBI lineage: Eukaryota > Metazoa > Arthropoda > Insecta > Lepidoptera > Hesperiidae > Apyrrothrix > Apyrrothrix (Melanopyge) sp. n. Burns01. The sequence goes on from DVPD01000306.1 coordinate 10,927, forward strand.
AGTATATTACGAAGACGGTGGAAAACTGTAAATTTAACTGACATATGAACTCATGTATTTAATAAGATCAGATAATGTCAGAATAAAATAGACTAGTAACTTCGGACATTTTCTGAAAAATACCCGCTTACCCGCCTGAAGTGAACCATCAATTAAGTGCCCAAAGTATATTACAAGTTACAAAAAGATTTCGTTATTGTACAATTATATAAATAGATTTAAAAACAATTTATATAAAAAATGCAATTTATATTCAAATTCACCATTTGACCTCTTCAATCGGAATAGTATTTCAACAATTAACATTTTAAAACGGCCTCGTATTATTATGCTTTAATTTGCATATAATTTGCTCCAACTTCACACAATTATTTGACCAAGGCCAGACATTTTATACCACCGGATATCCGAGAGATGCGCCATAGACTTCGCGACACAACTTTAACATAAAGCCCTCGACGCCCTTTTGTTATTCTATTTTATAACAAAGCTCGCAAACATAGTAACTACTTGACAACTTGTGCTGTATTTTTTTTCTATCTATATACGGGTGAGACATCGTTACAAGAAGAATACCTTTTCTACGGTATATAAATATTGTAAACACTAACATACCTTTTTTATCCCTCCGGATCATATGCACGTCCGACATAAATGCCATAAGATTGGACTATCGGTATTCGGTAGCGAGCAAGGCTAATGTTACGGCTTTCTGATTTTACGCTTCTTCGGAATTCAATGTAGATAAATCTTATTATCATTATAATACTCGTATCGTGACTGCCTCGTTGGTTGAGTGGTTGCAAGTGCGACTGCCGATCGAGAGGTCCGCGGTTCAAATCCCGAATAGGGTAATATTGGATTATTCTAACTTAGAATTTCTAATACCGTTTCGGAGTCTGGATTTATGTCGTGTATGGCAATGGACTCACCCCCTACTTCATGGTGGGACGTAAACGTAACTGGTGAAACGTGGCAGTGTACTATACTCCTCTGCCTATCTCTTCTGAGATAACAGGCGTGTAGTCACTTTTTTACGTTTTTATTACTGTTAGAATCCGTCACGAACAAATTGATTAATAAGGCGCTTTTATTTTAAGTCGCTTAAATAATGTAACGCTTTCAAGCTAAGAGCACCAATGTCTGAATAGTTAGTCGAGTGGTCACAAGCGCGACTGCCGATTGGGAGTTCCTGGGTTCGATCCCTGGTTCGAGTAAAGTTGGATTTTCTAACTTAAAATTCCCAATAGTATCTCGAAGTCTTGGTTAGTAC
>DVPD01000307.1:0-12194 GCA_018237605.1 Apyrrothrix (Melanopyge) sp. n. Burns01
ATTGCAGATAAATAGCAGGCTAATTTTAGCATTTAACTTGATCAGATATTGGGATGTTGTAATTTGTTTTGGAATGGTGAGTGGGACACAGGCCACAGCAACTGTGCCAGTCCTGGTATATCATATCGGATGGCAAGCATGTGTATGCTCTTGGTATATACATAGAAGTTGTGATTTTAAATTAAAACATCAAAAACAGTTAATGTTTAGTATGGTAATTATGGGTTTTGATAAAGTTATATACTGTGTCTATAATAATATCTGTAAGATATTATCAGTACAAGAGTAAATTGTCATTTCCAATTGTATACAATTAAAATTGTGAGGTGAATATATAAGCAATGCACTTTTTCATTATATATTATGATAATTTTAGTAAACTGACTAAAGTCGAAACTTGCTTCCTCATGGAAGTTATATTTCTTACTAACATTGAGTAGTTTGAATGTGTTAATTTTGTTAGCAAAACTGTTTCATGCACTGGATAAGGAAATTGTTTAAAAAAAAAGTCACACTTGAAAAGGTAGGCTGAATTACAACTCCACTACAGCACACTCCCATGTTTCATCTATTACATTATATGTCCCATTGTGGAATAGTTTAATTCTATTGTTTTACACCAGGCACAAATTCAGACTCTGAGCTATAAGTAAAAAATTCAAGCTAGGAAAATCTAATCATACTCCATTCAGGGATCAATTCCAAAGCCTTACACAACCTCTCGGCAGTCACATTTTCAACCACTAAAAATTGTTGATAAAGTAATTATGCTATGATTGTACATAACCAAAATAGACATGTAACAAATCATCCTTCCTATGACCATCCATATAATAAAATATTACACTTTTTATTTCCTTGAAGGGGTAGGCAGAGAAGTATAGCACTCCCAGTTTTCACCAGTTATGTTACATGTCCCACAGAATAAGTGGTGAGACTATTACCACACACTAAGGCATTAATCTAGACTATGCTATTACTGAGATTGTCAAGTTAGAAAAATCCAATAATACTTTGTTCTACGCAGTGGTGAAACCCAGCACTCTAGTTTAGTGGTCATACTTGCAACAACTAGACCAAAGTGACAATCTGCTATTATTCATGTTGCTGTATGTATTGAGTAACAGTAGCATGAGAACACACTTGTAAATACACATTGATCTTCTCGTTGGTCACGTTGGTTGCAGCTGTGATTGCTGATCAAGAGGTCCTGGTTTCAAATCCCAGGTTGGGTACTATTGGATTTTTCTACCTCAGATTTTCTAGTCGTGGCCCAGAGTCTGGATTTGTGCTCGGTGTATGGCAATAGACTCACCACCTATTCCATAATAGAATGTCATAACTGGTGAAACATGGTAGTGTACTACACCCTTCTGCCTACATCTTCAAGGGTTACAGGTGTGATGTTACAAGTATTCAAATGAGGATAAGTTTAAACAATTATATTTTAATTTTAGATACTAGTACAATGGTATTTTTTATTACAATATCATCTAAACCGGTAGTAATTATTCTCCATAATATATACATGAAATAGATTCTTTAAATTTTAATCATACCAACCTTTGAGTGTATCATACCAACTAAGGATGCATGACTGATAATCGTGAATGCATTCATAATATTACTGAGCTCTCAACTATCTTTGATTCTGGTAAAATCTGATACAATTACTTCACAAATTATTATAATGTTATCAATTACTTCTGAGAAATATGTCGATATAGATATAGATATGTAGTAATACTGAAAAGTCTTATTACAGCAAAATTATATTTAATTATCTTGAGAACCTCTTTAGTATTTGAAAATACCTGTGCTGGTTAGTTAAGTTGTGCAATGAGACCTAAAGAAGATTAGGCTTTAAGTATTATGTGTGTATGTGAATTTCTGTGGCATTTATTGAACAGAGAAAGCTAGGGAGTATCTGTGGGTGTAAAAAGTACTAAAAGTTTGACTGTATAATGTAAGTATAAGCACAGTCTCATAGAAATTATTTTTTAGTAATTTCGTGTCGTGGTTGTAAATTGTTCTCACAGCTCATAGTTCAGTGGAATTTGTATGATTGCAATTACATCTCCTTGCCGGTGTTCATGTGTACTGCTGATACAGATAGGTCTGGAGCATACTGTGCAATCCTTCTCCATTGCATAATGATGTGACCACTTGTTGAGTTCTACCAGATTATGGGAGCTTTATCTGTCTATTTAGTACTTGCTGCACATTAAAAACTCAGAGAAGCATCAGACTCAGATATATAATCTACTTAATTTATAATTTGAACCTAATGGATTCAATCTAATTGGGAAGTTGATTCATTCAGTCTTTATTGTGGAATATAGTTTAGAGGAAAATATATTACATAAATATTGTGATCACAATATTTCCACTGCAGGTAGGCACACAATAATAAAACTTATAACTTTTGATTAAATTTCACATTAATTTAACATAAATGTGAACCAATTCAATTTTTAAACATGCCTAAAAATCTAATGGGATATCTATTGAGACCCATTTATCTAAACGTTCCCCTCCTATTTTAACAAATAAAAAATCTACGTTAGCAGAATTAACAGACATCCATACATATTCATTCACTTGGAACTTTACCCTCCGTGCAAGGGAGGAAGTCGGGTGAACGACCTCGCCGCTCATACGCGAGCGGCTCTGACGTCATCGGTCTTAATGACTCAGGTGTCTGGCCATGAGCGATCTGATGGCATTCAGGTACGATATTTCATATATCGTATATGCAATGAAAATTTTTCATTTTAGTAGACCAGCAGTGCCTCGTCACGGTGTTGTCCGCAATGTACTTATACCTAAGTGTGTTTTAATGGCGTCAGTCTGGCGGTAAAGCGTGACATCAGTGTGGAAATTTCTAGAAACAAACGACTACCTTTGCATTTCTGAATTGCCATAGCTCATTTGTATGATTGCCCCATATTGAGCGATGGTTTTTTGTGTCCGATTTATTTCTTAGTCTGGTCATATTTTAGTATTATTGTTGCAAATAATTCATTAAATAAATATAAGCTACGTGCACACAGTTCCCAGTTGTTTATCAACAGGGGTGGCGTATCACGTCCGATTGGGGTTGGGTTATATCTGAGATATTGGGGGCATTGAGGGTGGGATAACACCCTAACGAATCTGTGTGTTCCCAACCAACTTATTAGAGTCGATAAGATTGGACTCCGTTTCTCATGCAACTATTTTCAAATAAATTGTCTAAACGATGATTTGTTGACTATTATAAAAACAAACATTTCGTTATAATTGGTGCAAACTAAGATAATTATTTTAGAAAGTGTAAAAGAATTCGATTTTTTTTTTATTATATCAGTGTCTTGGAATACGTCATATAGATACGAAAGTGCAGACTTACGAAGTCCTAGGAATTTGAAATATGTACTTTTTTCTTTAATCAATTTCAATTACAGGCCGCCTACATAATGTTATGAGAAAAATTGCACTACCGACAAAAAATACGATTTGTGTTCCGTCGATTATGCGTAAGTTTTCCTCGGGTCGTCGTATATTTAACTATATAGTGCTGTATTATAAAAAGACCATTTTCAATTTAATTTTTTTGTTCACCGGGCAGCTTACATTTTTTTTATCTCATTTGCAACGTACCGAGGCATTCGTTTTGTGATTTTTTCATTCACTTCAAAGTTATAAATAGAGTTCAATTTCATTCCTAAACTCGAAAATGCTTCAAGATACATGTTAAGTAGGTATACATTTTATAACTAAAACTATCAATTTAGATGAAAAAGTGCAACAAATAACATTGTAGGCAACTAAATAGCACAAGCGACATTTATATAAGATAACATGAAATGGAATTACTACATGTTTACATACTACATAAAACACCCAGTATAAATAGAATGTTAATGCGTTTTGCTGTTTGTCTGTGTTTGCATCATAGTAACATATTGGTCAGGACTCAGCGTAAGCTGGACAGGACGTTGTGTCCGCATGTGACTCGATATTATAAAACTGTCTACGTCACGGGCAACACTAGAACGATATTAATCGCCCTTCACTTTTCCGCCCTTGAAAGTTACTATCCATTTTTCAACGCAGCGTTTTACGTCACCTGCATATCGTATATCTACAATAAAACTGCACCATGCAATAAAAAAATAATCTCTATATCAACAATTAAATTCTGATGTAGTGAGAATGGATGACAGAAAAGACATGTATTAGTACACAATTTATTCCATGATCATTGCAATTTTGAAAAGTTATAGTAATTTCTATTGATTAGATAAATCAAAGAAATCTTTAGAATGATTAACTTGTGGTTATAATTTCTTTAATGGGGAAATTACTTTACCCAATTTAAATTAGAATAAAACTGTTCATCACCGGTATGTAACCTGGGGCTTTGTTCAAAAACTGTAAAATTTTGTGAATTTTTTACTTCGGGCGAGGACATTTGAATTTTTTTAACCTTTTTTCAGTTTCATATTCATGGGCGACGACTTTTCATTTCAACAATGCTTTCCTGAGATTGTAGATTTATAGATTCCGTTTCCGACCTTTTAGATTAAGGTCAAAAAGCGACAATGTTGCCCGACATTTAACTTTATCGTTTGATAGATCGATAAATTCCGTTTTGTGCATAAATCTCTTAATTTTTTTCTTTACCATTAAATAAAGCCTTTATAAAGCGATATACGTAACATAAGTTAATTTCATGTACTTACCTTCATAAGGCATAAGTGGTTGTAAGCGCGACTACTGAGCAAGAGATCCTGGGTTTAATCTCAGGGTCGGGCCAAGTATTATTGCGTTTTTTAACTTTAAATTCCCAGTAGTACCTTGAAGGCACCAAGTTCAGCCCCTATTCTTTTTTTTACTTAGCTATAGGCTAGCGTTTGACTGCTAGCCCACCTGATGGAAAGCGGGATGCAGTCTACTGCGGGACTTTCACTAGTCATGCTATACCTCCCTATTCCATGGGACGTATAGCATAACTAGTGAAAAGTGGTATTATTACTCCTCTGCCTATTCCATCCAGAAATACAGGCATGATGTAATGCAAACATATAAAATTACATGAACAAAATCATAGGGCGAATGTGAGAAACATAGTTAATATAACTCACGTCTTCCGCAAGCTTGACTGTTAAATGCTAGTAAAAATGTCTTTATGTGCCAATATGTGATGTAAAGTTTGTGAAACGGAAGCTGTCGCTCCAACGTTTGACACTGCGAGTTATGAGGTTATCTTAAATCTTGTTTATCCACCGGTACATTTGATAACAGAAAACTCTTTTAAATCCAAATCTGTACGTCCATACGTACACAAATATGGTCTATGGGTAAAGATATTTAGCACTCAGTGCTCTTAGCCCACCCCTGGACCTGGCATGAAGATATCTATTTTATAAGTATATGCACTGAAAATATTGTTTGTCTCTCGTCTCTCTATATGCTTTTTTATCTACGCGGAGTTGGCTGGAGGAAGAATACCACCAGGCGCTGGGGTCATTTTAAATGACCAACCCTCGTTTTCATGACTAAACACGGTAATAAAAAAAACTATTGCTACATGAAATTTTTACAAGCCCTAATATGCTTTTAGTTTTCTTTCTTCGGTTATGATTTCAATATCAGCATGTTGTTAAAATACAAATTAAATCCAGCCAAGACTAATAATGCTACCGTCACGAAAAAATATTAAAGCGGTGAGTTTTAATAATATTATTGCAGTGCCTTTGTCATGTTTGAGGCTTAGCATAGGATGCCAGAAATGGATTCGGCGCTTATCAATGACAGCTGATGCTGTGATCTCTTTGTAAGTGCCTTCATTGTATTATCGGCCCCTCTATTGCCGCTGGCTTTGATAATGGGTGTCTATTTCTGGACTTGTCTGCTTTCGGTCCTCTTCTCCTCTTGTGGCTAAGAGTAAACTCGGTACTTCCGTTTTATAAAGCAAAACTGGTCAAAAACTAATTTTCTTCCAAAATTGAGAAATAATCTTCGGACCATATCAATATGCTTAGGATGAACATGTTTTCTTTCCTATTATTTTGCGTAGAATGAACTCGTGATTATTTTTGTGACTAGTAGTTTTGTTTAATGTAATGTATTCCCGATCACGTGAAGGAGTGATAGGATGGGTACCTTAAACATGCCAATATACTGAGTCTTCTAAAAGTGTGAGGTCGGGATGTTTGGAAGGAGGATCAATAATGGCAATATGCTAAGGAACTTAATGGTGACCATATAAATACGAAATGTTTTCCTTAACTAATTGCTTGCGACACTTATTTGTCTCGCTGTGCCTACCTCTTTGGGGATTACAGGCGTGATGTTACGTTTTTTACGTATTTTTCGTGGCGGTTAATATGATAATATACCATTTATATAATCTGGCCGCTAATCGTTTTGAGTAGAGTGTTACTTCATGTCGGTGGAGATAACGTTGTGTGAAGATTACAAAATATAGCAGCATTGCGTGGGTTTGGTCAGTGTTTGGCGTACGAAGACGTCCCTGCTAATAATATCTTTAGATTTATTACGTATAGGCCATGTTTTGTCTTGAAGGCGATTTTTATTCCAGTCTACATTTTCCATTATAGTGTCCTTCATGGCTTATTTTCTCTGCTCATTCTATGTGTAAAAAATAGTAGATTTTCTAATTTACGTAAACTCCGAAGAAGCATAATGGAATAAAGGTCCCATAATAAATTGACAAATTTCAATAAGTTCAAGTGACAAATTTAATTGCAGGGCTTCCCCGTAGGTACAGTGGTGTTGACTAGTACGCCTAACAGAGGCGTTTGCCTTTTTATTTATTGACTTCTACTGTTCGTTCGTATTCGTTACCTGATAACGTAGATATCACGATCAAAAATACTCAAGCGTCTTTCTATGTAAATAAAAAAGCATGTAATCACTCTCTCCAAATACCCTCCAATAAGGCTAGGAATAGGACCATTATCGTCTCTTTTTAGTATTATTGGTAGTTAAGCAATACATCGTGTTCCAACTTCGTTATAGTGGGGTTGCTATTGCCGAGGACTCAAATGGTCGCTTCCTATATACCTAAAGGCTGACAAGCACACCTGTCAGGCTGAAACAAATTTTTATGTTAGCAAAGGCTTATCGGTAGAAATGGACAAAGCAATATTACTGTTCCTTTATAACTATAAATTTTTTGCAACTTACTACGTAACTACAACAACAATTGATAAAAGCGGAAGTAGTGACCTCTTTGGTTGGAAGTTTTCAAACAGCGCTACAGATCTTTTAAAGTCCGCAATCCAGACAAAGTTATTTGTAGAGCTTGCCAGTGATAGCAGTACGTTGTTTTACATATTAAAACCGGTTTATTAACTTTCCTCGTATATTATTACGTTTCTCACATTTTCCTTGTCCCTTTTATGGTGTCGAGGCAACTGAATACTTCGATTTATATTGACGTGTATTGTCAATTGGTTATAATTATACTCTGCGGTAACCTGTTAAAATTAAATATGTCAAGTTTCCTGAAATTTTGCAATGAACTTAAAGTTCAGGACGCTACAGTGCTTTGCAATTTTGGCAATTTAAACTTATTGGGTGTTTAATATATTTTATAAAGATTCTCTTACACAACTATATATGTGCTCGTCAGCATCGAATTATAAAATGATATGAGTATTGGTGTGGGTACTGTCGAATACCGAATGAAATATGAAAATAGACGCTGCGAATCGGAGAAATATACACTTCAAATACATTGAGAGTTAGCTCTCACCGAATTAAAGTCTTAAACGCTCTTTGAGGAAACCTACACGGATTTGACAGTATGATCTTGGAAAGAGATACACGATTACGTAGCGAGTCTCTAGTACAACTGTATATTGAAGAAAACCCAAAATATTTAAATGGTATAAAAATTTATTGAAATGTAAGTTCGAACTGGTATATTTTCAAGAAAACGAACAGTAACACGTGTGCATTCGGCTATATGCAATCAATTCTATTATTAGAGATACGGCCAATGTCTCGTCCCGATCTATTTTCATGACGCCACGCGGGAGACTATGGGTTGGTAGGTGTTTCGCATCTAATATTTTTTGATGATTCGAAAGAGCTAGAAGTGCACTAAGCGTTTCTTATACAAAACATTCCCATGTTTAAAAAAGCATTCCAAAACAGATCGAATCTATCTAATTATAAGGTAGTTTCATGATAGCCTGTCTTTAGAAGCCATCTATAATTAGGGAAATGAAGGGACTATTTACTTTTGAAATCAAATGAAAATAATTTAACATTCCTTTATATTCCGAAAATAAAAGTTATACCAAAAGGCAGAGATGTGACGATATGGGAGCTTAATAAGAACACATCTGTATTAAATGAGTTAATATTTTTTTCTCAAACCTTTTCGAACTTTTCCACAACAATCGTGTTCTCTCCGGCGATATAATTGACTGGAAGTAAGTTCCAGCAAAAAGTGACAAATGTAAATAGCGAGCTGCCGTTATGCAACATTCGGACGATCCCGACAGAAACGGAACTGAATTGACGGCGAGCCAACTGCCGTCGCAAATACACCCGTTGGAAATACGTTAACTATACATATATTTGAAATGGCGACTTTCTACGTAAGCTGTTTGATGCTGTAATGTAGAATATAAGAAGGAAAGCTGTCTCGTCTGGACAAGTTTGCTGAATTAATTTTTGATGGTTGTGCACTGAGATTGGATTATTTTAAAACAACTCTTTTTCCAAAGAGTTTCAAGCGTCAATAAGGGTGGTCGCGTACTTAAACTTTGCTTCAATGCAAAATAGTACAGTGGTACATCTGGGACACTAATGTTTAAAACTTTAGTTCTGTTTGACGTTGAGATACAGCTGATAAGAAAGATGCAACCGTTTTCCGCTTGTACTAAGAAACTCCTCTACTTTTGTTATTGTTACATTTTCGTGTGTTATCGTACGTAGCACCTGTCCAAACAGGCGTACTAGCGACTCCGAGAGCTGCAATGAAAATATTTATTTAAAACATTCGAGTTGTTTCTTCACAAGTACCTACCTACACCTTATGTCTCATAGCACTTCTATATGCACCATGTGTATGTGATGATAGATACAGATGATAATTGCTTTCAATTAAAAAGACATTAACAAAACATTGTTTATTGGCGTTAAATTTATTTTTATTCTCCCAAGTTTTTAATATCACGTTGATTTATCAGTCCGAATTATGCTTCTCTGGATTTTCTTATATATATAGCTAGCTACACAAATGATATACCATTAAGGTGGAAAATCAAGAGAATTTTGTATTCGGTGTTAATTTTTTAGTTTACGTCGTCACTCCTCTCTGCTTATTATAGTTTTTGTTGTTGTTTAATGTATACAATTTTAACTTTGTTGTAGTTTTACGGGGCACATATTATAAGACTATTGGGTAAATTAAAAAAAACAATTCAGGGCAAATACGTACTTTACGATAGACTTGATGTAACGAAAAGTTTTTAGTTCATTATAATTATTATTAAGATTAAATATTTCTAAACGGTTATAAAGCGTTGGTAACAATATAATTACTTCGTGACCTCCCCCGAAGATGTCGATAAGGTCTGAATTCCTGGACGAGGCACTGAGTCATTGTCTGTTTAAAGTTTGTGAACGCATCGACATTGGCCTTTATTGCTATGGAAACTGAGTTCTAAATACATCAACGCGACTTACTAGTAAATGTCATGTGAAAGGGATGCCATTATTAAGAGTTCAGGAATTTGATAACAATGGGTTCATTGCAAAAGTATTGAGCTTCATCGAGGTGAACATTTAAGTTGCGCGATTTAAATACTATTATTCGCATGCAGGTTCCGTTTAATAGTTAAATTTGATTTGTTGCTGTTTCTTTGCTTTGATTTCTTGGGACTGATATTTTGACAATGAGTAAAATATAAGAAGGAATTTTGTTTACAAGTAACACCCTGTCTGGTTTAAGTAAGGGCACACAGTAATATTACAATTTAGATTAAGCCAAAGTTGCAAAGGGTACTAGCTGTTAATACCATGTACAAATGCTTATCGTAATACACTATTGATAACATTGAAAACGTGATAATAGCTGTTATCATGTTAATAGGCTGTCAGAGAAACAATTGTATATATATTTTATGAACATTTCAAAAAGAGAATTCATGTTTCTTCACTGTTTTCATCTTTATTTAATAGTCAAGGTATAACATGTCTTTAGGGCCAGTAATATATACCTATATTGGACAGTAACTCTTGAGACCAAAAATATTAGATATTGATAGCTTCAGGTACCATTCAACGCAGACTGGTCTTCTAAATTGCTATTCTACAATCTAAAAGATACTTCTGATGACTTGTGATATCCTCTTATTACAATTATTCTTATAACTTGTCTTCCCAAATGATGTCTGTTTCTCTGTTTTTCATTTGAATGACTTATGATATTCAAGATTCTGGTACGCCCTCCACATGTATAGAATGACAAACTTACATTCTAAGATAGATTATCTAAATCTGCCTACGCTACAATCATTTGAACAACACATGTATGAGTTACAGTGACATCACATTTTAAAATAGTTTTTCTAGATAGTAATTGCATATCTCACTACAGAATTTGTGATTATGTTATCTGTACTTAAATAGAAATTTGTTGCGAGCTACCAGAGGTGTTCTGATCCACAAAAGTTTCTGTAACAGCTTTTGTGTGTTCGAATAGGTATGTATTAAATACATAAATGTATTAAAACATACTTTCATGAGGCATACGAACTGGTCATCTTATATGTTTAGAACTCAGCTCATGTGGTACTGTTATATAACGTAAATTCGTTTTAATTACTACCACTATTGGAAGGCTTTTGGGGAATTCAAATTATTACAATATTTTATGAAGCAATAATTTCTAACTTATTCCATGACCATCACGTATAAACTGTATTTCGTCGCATTAAGTCACTACACGATTGTCAACTATAGCGTCATATGCAATGTCAATGAATAGTAATTACCTTTATCTCAAAATGTTTTGAGATCGAGATGTAACTTGGTCAATGTGGATTGTTACAGGCGTCTGGAGTGACAGTGTCGGACGCTTGCAAAACTACGTACGAGGAGATCAAGAAGGACAAGAAGCACCGCTACGTGGTGTTCTACATCCGAGACGAGAAGCAGATAGACGTGGAGACGGTCGGCGAGCGCAACGCGGAGTACGACCAGTTCCTCGAGGACCTGCAGAAGGGTGGCACTGGCGAGTGCAGGTAGGGGTCGCCACTTATGGTTTTCTTACATACATTACCTCACGCCAGGTCCCTTACGGGGTAGACAGAGAGCACGGAGTGCTAAATATCCCTATCCTTACAGACCTGTCGTGCTTCTTCCACATTCATCACTCTCTTCATACTTGCACGCCGGTTTCGGAGACTTATTTTTTTATGGTCTTTTCACTACAGGGATGTCAAATAGGAAATATATCCCAAAAATGAGATAATGCTATAGTCTGCCCATGGTGCCTTAATGGTGTATGTATGGTTACCAGAGGTTTAGAAATAAAGAAAGAACGGATTAGTACTGATATAGCGAAAGCTTTCGTCGCCTAAACGTTGCATTCCACGCATGTACAATATATTATTTAAACGGATGCTGTAAGTTTTGTTACCCCTTTCAGCGATAAACAAATTTGAATTTGTAATATTTAAAAAAACAATAACAGCTCCAGAAAATAAAAATTTTGTAAACCATATTGTGTATATCGTCTCCGCATTTTTATTATTATTATATAATATTTTTCTCTTTGCTTTATATTAAATCTTGTCATTTCCATTGTTTTATAGTTCATAATATCGCTGACGTTCAGTGGTCTTGAGAGTAATGGCTTTTAAAAACGTTTAAATAAAGCAATATTCTCTCCGCTTGTTTTCAGATATGGCCTGTTCGACTTTGAATACACGCACCAGTGTCAAGGCACGTCGGAGGCGAGTAAGAAACAGAAGCTGTTCCTCATGTCGTGGTGCCCGGACACTGCCAAGGTCAAGAAGAAGATGTTGTACTCGAGGTGAGCTGCTGTTCATTTTTAACACGTTTTTATTAGCTTCGGTTCTATGTTAGCTTGTTAGAATATTCGTATGTTTATATGTAACGGACACTTTGAACGCGAGTTTGACCGACTGAGCACTTATCAT
>DVPD01000308.1:0-12191 GCA_018237605.1 Apyrrothrix (Melanopyge) sp. n. Burns01
GACCCTCTATTTGACCTCTCGATCGGCAGTCCAGCTTGCAATCAACACGACCAACGAGACAGTCAATCATAAAGTAATCTCATAGTTTTTGAGTCCGATTGGAGATGTCAACAACCAAATAGATCCAGTACATCATTATCTGTGTGTATATCATACGTCATCAGCCTCTCTCAGTTCATTATTGGATATAAACCTGCCTAATGGGGTTGTTGCCCGCCATCCTCACACTTTGCATACGGCTTGGGGATCCAGTCTACACGTTTTCAATAAAATATCTTGCACCGCAGTACCCGAGGCGCCCCGCGCCGTGAAAGCCCTCGTGATGGGCTCCGACTCCATCCTGGTGTCGTGGCGGCCGCCGGCGCAGCCCAACGGCGTCGTGACCCACTACAACGTGTACACGCAAGCCCAAAACGCCGAGCCGCACCCCAACAAGGTAACCAATACCACGGGAAATAAATAAAGTAGAAGCGATGGAAAGGAGGAATATGATGTAGGACCACTGTGTTGGCCTTTCCGCACTCTTAAGAGTCAGCAAATTTATGTAAATTTATATTAAGTAGTAATAGTGCAGTTTGTAATTAGTAAGTCAGAACATGAAGTTCTAATTCACGGGAGTGGCGTAGTCACTGAGTGACAAAACTCCTATTAATAAAAATGACATTTAAAAAAAATGGAGTATGTAATTGTCTCTTGTCAGTAGAATAATGGCTATCTTTAGCAGGTTTATTAAATGTATACATATTTGTTTAATTCAACCATTAATGAACTCCAATTCCCTCGGACACATTGAATATCTTCTGACCTTCCAAATTGCCCGACATACTTCCACCAATCATTACTAGACAATTGTAATTGAGTTTCCTCATGCTGAAGATTTCGTTCGTTTCGTTCTGGGAATAAAAAATATTCAGTAATTATATACGTTTCACATTATATTGAAGTCTTACGTCTGTCTTATTGGTGAGAAATCCTAGAAAAAACGGTTCATATATTTTTCATTGACTTTTTTTTTCGAATTGACCTCAGGTACCCGCATCGCAAACCAGCTACTCCGCCACCGAGCTGAAGGCCGGCCGCTACGACTTCTGGGTGACCGCCTCCACCATCATCGGCGAAGGACAACCCTCGGCTACCGCCTCCTGCAGCCCCAGCGACAAAGGTAATTAATCGTTTGTATGTATTTTAACGAAATGCTATTGGAGGGGCCCGTGTTGATGATGAAGATATTGTATTTTAATGACGTTACTTCCTGTACTTTGTCCCGGTACTTGTTATTGATATTGTAATAAAAATATTGTCATATGTGAAAATTAGATAGATAAAATAAGAAGGTAATCTAATTATGGATTGGTAATTTAATGAATATTGTAGTGTATGGATATATCTAGCTTAAATAAATGTGTGTTGTCCGACGCTAGTGCCCGCCAAGATCGCGTCGTTCGACGAGTCGTTCACGGCCACGTACAAGGAGGACGTGAAGCTGCCGTGCCTGGCCGTGGGCGTGCCGCCGCCCAACATTCTGTGGAAGGTACGAAGGGTCACCTTGATATTTCCGTTAATTCAACATTACGGTAACATTTATTTGTAATAATAAACAATGGAAGTTTTTACACGTTAATAATTGTAATAATTTTTTTGACAATTGATTATTGGATATGTAAAAGATATATGTATATCTAATTATGATTTAAGAATTTTATGTGCTTAACTTAAAAGGCCAATGTGTTAATTACTGTTTGTTGTAACTGGGTAGAAAATGTCCTGGGGCACAAACATATATGTAACTAGCTTTTGTTGTTCATATATCAAACATGTCACGTGTCTAACTTACAAACCGAGAAAATTAATACGTTATTTCAACCCTTGTTTTCTCGCTTGAGGTTAAAATTCCCGAAATGTAATTCTTAGTGCTGACTTACTTCGTTTAATTAGGGAACTTCTGTGCTAAGTTCCATGCTTCTACGTCGAGCGGTCGCGGCCGTGCGTAGACCGATCGCTCGGCCAGTTGTCGCTACGTGTGCAGGTGAAGGGGCAGCCGCTGGAGGCGTCGGAGCGCGTGCGCCAGCTGCCCGAGGGCTCGCTGCAGCTGGCCGGCGTGGCGCGCGAGGACGCGGGCGAGTACTCGTGCCACGTCGACAACCAGTTCGGCACCGACACCGTCACGCACACGCTCTCCGTGCTCGGTACGCTCCGCCCTTATCGCGCCTTCTACATATTTAGTCCACCAAGGGGTCACCGAATGAGTCACCAAGTGGTCAAGTTGCCAATCAAGTGGCCAGTTCGTTTGCCGGCTTTAAATAAGAACTCCTTTTACGCATTCTTGAATGTAGAGTTGTTATAGTTATATACAAGATGCTGCAAATATCTGTGTCCGTATGCGCGTAATATGTATGAGTGTGTGCGTGCAGCGCCGCCGTTCCCGCCGCAGCTGAGCATCGCGTCGTCGTCGGTGTCGTCGCTGACGCTGCGCCTGAAGCCGTCGGCCGACGCCGCGCAGTCGCCGGCCGCCGGACACACCATCCACTACAAGCAGGAGTTCGGCGACTGGGAGACCGTGCAGGTACACCGCCGCCCTGCACTTCCTCACTCGCCTTTATGACGCTATATACGACATTGTATTTAAAAATTATGTATTCCACGTAAGTACTAAAAGCTATAGGTTTAACCCTTTTATTCTGAGAAAAGACAATGACAAGAGAAACAATATAAGGGTTAAAAAAACTACGTTTATATTAATCAATCAATTTGTTACGTTTGTATGTATGAGAAATAAAGCTCGTATGAATTGTTAATTGTCGCCAGATTCCGAGCACCACCGACACCTACACCCTCGAGAACCTGTTCTGCGGCTCCAGATATCAGCTCTACGTTACGGCTTACAATGGGTGATTAAAGTAGTCAAAAAAAGAGATGAATATTTAAAAAACCAGTTTAAAAGCATCGATCGATAAGAACTGTGATTTTTTTATCTTTTTTGTATTTCATAACATAAAATTCTTCGTGGGTCATTACACAACGTATTTTTGACGCTTGGTTTTGTACGTGTGTTTTATGCCCCCGCGTAGGTGCGCTGCTACGCTCGTATACGCGCAAGCCGCTATTGGATTATGCGAGTACGCGCGCGCACGCGCTCGTTTGTTTTTTTTAAGCCCGAAATACAACGCGCCTATATCAAAAAACGAACATGAAGTGTGCCGAAAATACGGTGGTCTGAATGTATGTTTTATATGAAATTACATGCATATATTACATATTGTATACATTAAATTACAAGTATACATATATGTCGGGGGCAAGTCAGCATTATGCTCAGAATCGTCAAACAATATTTAGGCAAAGTCGGGAATCGTGCAATGAGAAGACGATAGTTCACTTTCTTCCTCTTTTTATTATAAAATACACAATGTAACAAATTAACTTTATTTATTAAGGCACTTCAGCGAAACGTGGGACAGTTCCGTGACGACTACTTCACTCGGCGACGGCTCCAACAAAATTGGCGAAGAGCCCGTCCGTTGTTAACATCACGACTCTGTCGAAGCGCAGGAGGCGCCACCACCATTACACTAACAGATTTCTGTTATGCTGACAGATGGCGCTCGCGCTTGCGTTTCGTTTTATGTCCATACTATTGACCGAATACGACACGGCCATCCTGTGCGACACACGTCCTCGTGTGTATTAATCTGAAAAAGGAGAAAAGAGGCACAGTATTTGCTCGGCCAATCCTGTACCTTAAACAACGTTCTGCAACTATGGAAATAAAGAATTATGGTCTGTTTCTTTCATTGTTTATTCAAAAACAAAAATCATAACATTAATCGAATTATACCGTCACAAAATAATTAACTTCGCAACAAACAGAAGTCCAGCTTATCATAATCTGAAGCTGAAAACATTTAAAACAAAGTAGCTAAAGAGCACTGAGACCTCATACCATTGAGAATATTTCCACATACACAGGTAAACTGTTTTAACCGACTTTAATATGTGCTAGATAACTCGTTCGTGGTCCTCCACACACCTCCCCAAAGGAAGCCAGAGTCATCCAGACTCTATGATCTTTGCTACTAGGCAAGATCCGACTGTACCACCCAGGACTACTGCTTACCGCATTCCCACGGACTACTCATAGAGCAGATGCCGATTTCTAGCAGGCTACGGCTACAGCATCCTGGTACAGTCTCCGACCTCTCGAATCGAGAACCCAAGCCTTTCAATCACTCATAGATGCTGTTTCATCAAGTACCTCATCATCTTCAATAACCTCAATTGGTATTTGGCCCTCAGGCATCTTTCTAACACGATCATGAGCGTACTTGTACGTACGCTTATTTACCAATGACTTCAGGAGATATCTATCACCATCTAAAACTTCTACAATCTGAAATGGTCCTCTATATTTTGGATCCAATTTCGTTTGATTACGTTCCTCGTTTGCAATCAACACAAATTCACCAACCGAAAATCTACTCACGCGTGCCCTATTACTATCAAAACGCTCTTTCTCATAACGCGCGGATTTAGAAATGCTTTCAGACGCAGACTGCCTAACGTCATCGAGATCTATTACGTTATCATTTTCATCGGCCATCAAATCTAAAGGACGTGCTACCTTTCCTATTAAAAGTTCTAAAGGGCTAGCTTTTGTAACTCTATTGGCTGAACAATTTAAAGCGAGCTGCACCTCTCCTAGTGAATCCTGCCACGACCTATCCTTGTCCGTCTCTACCACAGTTAGCATAGATTTTAACACGCTCATTATTCGTTCAACTTGTCCGTTAGCGCGACAAGAGCCCGTAGCGATAAGGTGAAGGTTAATGTTTTTACTGTCACAGAAGTCACGGAACTCCTTGCTCGCAAAGCAACGGCCCTGGTCAGCTATTACGTTTGTGGGAGCCCCGAATAACGCTACACTGTCCCTCATGTTTTTAGTATGAAAGAGTAAAACATACTTCGTAAACGCGTCGAACAATACAAAAACATACTCCTTTTTCTCACTTTTACCACTCAATTTACCAGTTACATCGATGTGTACGGTATGCCAGGGAATCGCAATCTTTGGTATCGGATGGAGTTCAGCTTGTACTTTCCCCGAATGAGCCTTAGCTATTTTACACGTCACACAACTATCTACAAATTTTCGTACATACCGACTCATACCCTGGAACCAGTAATGATTGTATAGCTTCTCCAAGGTCTTATCGAATCCAAGATGTATCAATGACTCATGGATGTTGTTAATCACAGACCAACGCATAGCACGAGGGATGATTGGCAAACAGCGCGTTCGCCCATTTCTCTGTACTTTACGATGGAGAATGCCTGACCTTACTTCATACGTTTTAGCAATGTTGTCATTGAGCTGTCCCTGGTTGAGATCAGAAATTAGCTTTTTAATTTCTTCATCTCTCTGCTGCTCTGCTAGGAGCCAATTACTAGGTGGTTCAGCGACGTTCACATACTTCTGCTCTACTCTATCGACCATTTGCCTCGGATGGGCAGAGGAAGAAAGATTACGGGAAAGGAAATCTACATGAGCCATTTGCTTACCGACCTTATAGTTGACTTCAAAGTCAAACGACTGTAAAAACACCCACCACCTGTGAACTCTTGGCGTCAAGTCGATTTTGGTGCGTGTTAATTTTAAGGAGTTACAATCGGTTATAACGGTAAACTTCCGACCATGCAAGTACTGTCTGAAATGCTTTATCGCATTGACAACAGCCAAAGTTTCCAATTCGTACGAATGGTATTTAGACTCAGCTGGTGTCGTCCGTTTGCTCAAATAAGCCACTGGCCGTCGTTTGCCATCTACGATTTGAAATAATATAGCTCCATACCCATCGGCGCTTGCATCAGTGTGCAGCTCCGCTGGGTACTGCGGGTCAAAAATCATTAGAACTGGTGCATTAGTCAGAATAGCAATAACCCTTTGCCTAGCTTCTTCGCATCTAGGTGACCAATCAAATGCACATTTACCAGAGGTAAGTTTGTATATCGGTCCCATGAGGCGGGAAAATCCAGGTACAAATTGGCGAAAGTATGATGCTAGGCCTACAAATTGTCTTACTTGAGTAATTGACTGAGGTGAGGGAGATGCTGATAAAGCCTCTATTTTGCGTCTATTTGGTTTGATTTCACCTGCTTCTACTTCGAACCCCAAGAATTCTACCCGTGTCTTAAGGAATGAACACTTTTTAAGGTTCAACGAGAAGCCTGCTTTTGAGAGTACACCAAGTACAACCTGCAACCTCTCTAACCCTTGATCTATGGTGTCCGAAATTATTAAAATATCGTCCACGTACACCACCACGTACTGGTTTACTAGGTCCCCAAGAGCATTCACTATTGCGCGTTGAAAAACGGAAACAGCATTTCGCAAACCAAAAGGCATAGTCAAAAACTCGTACTGCCCATCGGGTGTGATGAATGCAGTACGCTCTATTGACTCCTCATTTACTGGAATCAAGTGGAAACCACTAGCGCAGTCAAGTTTCGTGAAGATATTAGCACCATGAAGTCGAGAAATCTGATCCGAAATTAAAGGGAGTGGATAACGGTCAGGTACCGTATTTGCATTTAACTCTCTAAAATCTATACACATGCGCTCAGAACCGTCATGTTTTTTTACCAATAAGGCAGGGCTAGCAAAAGGCGACCTACTAGGCCTAATTATATTCGCTTGCAGTAGCTCAGCAATCCTCTCGCGCATAATGCAACGCTCGTCTGCAGATAACCTATAAGGGCGCCTTTGAACTGTACGGCACGGATCAATTAACCTTATTACTAACTCTCCGGTATTTACACGTGTGGTTGGAAAACAGTTAATAAAATAGTCGGAATATTGTTTTAAAATATCTAGGAGCTCGTTTAACTTATTAGACGGGCTATCCGTATCAATAAATCAAAATTATTTACCGCCATACCTATTTTATTCGCATTAATTGAATTAACTATTGTACCTTTTGATAAAGTGAATTTTGTTGCACTCATACTAACAGAAAAGTCTTTCATTAAAATCTCACGTCCTATTAAAATATCACTACTTAAAAAGTAATCTGGCAAGACGTGAAATAGAATTTCAGTGGCAAAATTATTAATTTCTACCTGACATAAGATTTGAAAAGTACTAACAACGTTTTTATTACCAATACCTACTAAAGATATCAAATTATTAATTCTTTTGCCTCTAAACTTAGTTGAAACACTCTTTCATCAGTGAGCATTCTGCTCCAGAATCAAAATCAAATTGAAAATGCTCACCAAAGTGGTTTAGTGTTCCGGATGGAGGCGCGACCGCGCACACGTTGACGTGCCGCTCGGCAGGAGCCGGTGCTGCAGCGCTGGTCCCACTGGCAGAGCAGCGGCTGGCAATGTGGCCCTGCGTGCCACACTTGAAGCACACCACAGAGCTTCCACTAGCTGGCTGCCGTTGAGAGGAACTCGATGCGGTGGCCGCAGCAGCAGGCTTCCTGGCTTCCATCTTCTTAAAACGGCAGTCGGCTTGCTTATGCCCTGGTTTGCCACAGGCATGACACTTGATAATAGCAATAGCTGAAAACCTTGATTGTTTCTCGTTTCTAACTTCTACTCGAACATCCACAGGCGCCTTCCGTTTCAAATAAGAAAAAGCTTGCAGTTCTTGCTGTAGTTGGTGACGCGTAGTTAGCTCCGTTGTAAAAGCTAAGCGCTGTAGTCGCATATCCATGTGTGCCAAATGAGCGACCACGGTGGAGACCGCTATTTGCTCGATGCTCGCATTTTTCCAGCGACAAAGCAATGCCGTAACAAGACGACTAGCGTAGGCTGCGTAGGTCTCGTTTTCTCGCGGCTTGTCGGAACTTAAATTGATGAGGGTAGCTGCAGATGTTTCAACACTAACAAATCTTTCCAAAAAAAGTTCTTTAAACTCGGGCCACGTCATACCTGGATAGGTTATTTGTGACAGCCACGACGACGCCGATCCTTTTAATGCCTTGCTGATCATCATAATAAGCTGTCCACCCTGTGCTGCATTTCCATCCATACACAGGTCAGCCGTGGTAGTCCACGATCTTGCGTCGGAGTCGCGTTTATCGGGGTCAAATTCCGGTAGAACCACGGCGTTGGTTACATTCGGAGTCTTCAGGGCTTGAATTAATTCGCGCATTTGTTGGTTTTGCATTTCGAAAAGTAACCGCCATTGATTTTCGTTGTTTTCACTGCGAGTCTCAATTGCACGATTTGATCCCACTTCTGATGTCGGGGGGCAAGTCAGCATTATGCTCAGAATCGTCAAACATCATGTAGGCAAAGGGCGGGAATCGTGCAATGAGAAGACGATAGTTCACTTTCTTCCTCTTTTATTATAAAACACACAATATAACAAGTTAACTTTATTTATTATGTCACTTCAGCGAAACGTGGGACAGTTCCGTGAAGACTACTTCACTCGGCGACGGCTCCAACCAAATTGGCGAAGAGCCTGTCCGTTGTTAACGTCACGACTCTGTCGAAGCGCAGGAGGCGCCACCACCATTACACTAACAGATTTCTGTTATGCTGACTGTTATGCTGTTTCGTTTTATGTCCATACTATTGACCGAATACGACATGTATATATAAAAATAAATATGTTATTATATATTTATTATAAACATACTTTAAAATATAAAGTTTAATGTAGGCATGGTTGTTAATAAGCACGCTCGCCTTGCTGTTTCCAGTCATCTGCACTCTATGTTACTGTATGTGTGGCTTGTAAGAAAATGATTTTAAAGTTTTGTATGTAACCTGTTTGTGTGCAATAACGAATTACTGTGTACATATCATTATGTCTATAAATGTAAACGTAAACGTAATATCACGCCTGTAATCCCTGAAGAGGTAGGCAGATGAGATACACTCCCATGTTTCACCAGTTACGTTTAGGTTCCAATATGAAATTGGCGGTGGGTCTATTGCTATACACCGGGCTCAAATTCAGACTCCGAGTTACTACTAGATATTCTAATCTTAGGAAAATCCAATAGTACTCGACCTGGGATTTGAACCCAGGACCTCTCAATCGGCAGTCACGCTTGCAACTAACTCGATCAACGAGGCACTCTATAAATGTAATGTATTTCTATAAGTGAATATTGTATTCTTTTGAGGAATAAAAATGTAGCGGGGAGTATCAAGTAGGTGTCTGGCACTCGGTTATCTCTGCCTACCCTGTAAGGGACCTGCCGCGAAGATATAGATAGATAGAGAGAATAAAAATCTTAAACCACAGGTATTCGCCGGCTGATAATATTGGGAAAAATGTGTTGAAAATCAGAACCCGAACGTATACGATGTCACTTTCTCACGACTGAGTGCATTACTGACATTTTCTTTTAAAGAAGTCCAGATTCGCGCGATAAAGTGATGTAGCGAGGGTGATAAATGATATGTCGGGTGAGCGCAAGATTGACAAACTTTGAAAAAGATTGAGCTTCGTTTGAAAAAGTTGGAATAGGGGGTAAGCTCATTACTAAGTCTCGATTCCGGGCGCCTACTAGGAATTTCATCCTGGTAAAACTCAATAATACTCGGCCCGGTGATCGAACCCAGGACCTCTCGATTAGTAGTCGCGCTTGCAACCTATCCACCGACGAGGCACTTAGTTATATATTAGATTTTTCCATTAAATTGTTAAGGGATATAAATCTATATATGTATGTGCTCTATTTATATCGTTTTAGAGTTATTAACGTTTATGAAAAACTGAGGATTAACTCTATCCTAGAAACACTTGACATACTAAAAGGTTGGTTTCCAATTTCATACTAAATATTTTCCTTCTCCAACGAAATTTCAACGCGATATGTATTAAAATTTATAAAAGTTCCTAGATTCCCTGGATTATTACCTTATATACACGATTAATGAATATGTATTAATAACGTTTTCTTAAGTTTAATTAATAATAAAAAAATGTAATCTAATGTATGTTAATAAATTTGCATGCCTTCAAAATAAGCAGATTAACTCGCTGTGTAATTAAAAGTATTTCATAAATGTATACTACCTTATCCATTGCAAATAAATTTCTTATTTTATAACCATTATTGCGCCTTCGTACAATTCAAAATGGACAACTTACATAACACGTTAATTGAAAGTTTATGCTTCAAATTGGCTATTTATCCTACGTTACGGCAGAATCGACCAGATAAAACAGTTCGGAGTAATCCGTCTACAAGGACTAAGAACGTTGATCTGCGAATTAGCATATATGTATATTGATGTATGTATATATATATGTATATATAACTTATTAGCCGTCTGTTTACCATTGTACATGCTGTACCTACTTCGGTATCACATCGTAGCGTGCGGAAATTCCCCAAAGATATTTATTTATTAGTCAAAACTTAGTCTACATAATTGAGAGTGAACTGCGTCTGAGTCACTGTGCCACTGAACAATGAAATTTACTTTTTCAGCTGACACTTCTCTGTAGAAATGATGTTTTATGAAGGACCTTGTTCTAAACTTTGAATCATTTGCGGTGGTCCACGAAACACTTCACTGAACAAATCGCAATGAGATAATTCTCATCAGCATCCATCACTGTCACCGCTGTTCCATTAAGTGCGGTTGATGTCATTTTGTAACGATGTTTACGTTATAATCTGTCTATTTAACGACTTGTTCTCACTGAGCTTTCAAGAAGATATATGTAGGTATGTGAAAGAGCTGCCTTGAGGAAGCAACATCCTTTGATATATCTTTAATGTTCATGAATTCCACGAGATGCCTTAAGCAGTATTATAATTTAAACGCAGTGCGCAGAGTGTATATTTCTTATTTATGATGTTTAAGCCGCTTTAAGTGCGGCAATTTCAAAATAATGAAAGTAAAATATATATCAAATGAAACTACTCGTATAATTGTTGTTGTCTTTATACAAAAAGGGATATATTTTAAGCCCGCACTTGGCCAGCGCGGTAGACTATGGCCTTAACCCTCTCAGGTGCCCGGTGTATGGCAATAGACTCACCACCTATTCCATATTGGGATGTAAACGTAACTGGTAAAACGTGAGAGTGTACTACACTCCTCTTCCTACCTCTTTGGAGATTACAGGCGTGATTACGTTTACGTTTATACATTTTAAATGTATTTATGTACATGAACAGTTTTCAAATTAACTCAATAAAGCCCAGGTACAGTCGCGACTGCAACAGCTGAAACAACCAGGCAGTTAACATGGTTTATAATAAAATTTATTCATCTCAAATTATTTAATACAATTTTCTTTATCATAAATATTTTATGTACACCTGAAGCATCAAATCACGCAACCTTGGGTACACGCAACCGAACCGAACCGAATTCAAAGTAAAGTAGAATAAATCGCGTCACACACGACTCCTCGCGGTTATTAAAGTAAAGAGGAAAACATTTTCCGCGTTACTCCCGCGTCATTGCGTCACATTCACCACTGTAGGCTGGGTGTTACAGTTTTTCGAATACTTTTCAATACTTTACAGTGCGTATTGATAGGAAACGAAAGTATAATTCAAGTATTGACAATTGATCAATAAGTAAGCGCAATGTTTATTGTGTTACAAAATGTCAAAAAATCACGAAATCGGAGCTTTTGTATTTAGTGAAGAAGATTTTATATAAAATATTGACTTTTCTCTGGATAACATAATTTCAGATAGAAGGCCCGTTTATCCGTAGAAATACACAATTCTAAAGGTTGACCTGATTCACGATCGACGAATCGTAGAGGAAGGCACAGGAAATCGGCAAACACTGTCTGTTCAAACAGAATACGAGATTCTTTGTGAAGAATTTACACGACTTTTTTACGATACAAACAAGTGTACAGTTACGAAGCGAAGCGCGATGGCTCGACTTGAAATCGCTAGCATTTCCAAAGTATGTACTTGTAAAAAGGCAGACTTTATGAAGAAATTAAATCAAATGTTCTCACCATGTAACACCATGGCTGTTATTTCCGAGGATATAGGCAGAAGAATGTAGAATACTCTCACGTTTCACCAGTTACGTTTACGCCCCATTATGGAATAGGAGGTAAAGTAATGCCATACTCCGGGCACTAATCCTGACTAGTCTAAGTCTCAGCTCATCACAATTATCAAATTATTATTAATGCCCACACTGGAACGTTTCAATAATATCAGTTGATAGATTTAATTTTTGCT
>DVPD01000309.1:0-12191 GCA_018237605.1 Apyrrothrix (Melanopyge) sp. n. Burns01
CATCAAGTTACAAATAGATGCAAACAAATACAAATGGTACATTATGACAAATAAAATATTTACTGAAGTTTTTGGAATGTTCCAACACGAAATCCTCTAAAATCTTTTGTTGCCTCCTTATTTTCTCCATTTTCTGGTTGATCTTTTCTTTCTTAAGTCTATCTTTATGTTCCTGTCTTTGCAGTCTTTTTTCTAAACGCTGTTGGACAATGGTAGCGCCACTGTAACAGAAATACTTTGTAGGTTACGTGAGCTCTGTATACTCAATACTCAAGCACAGAAATAAATTAGTGACAGGAACTTAACAAATCTAAAATAAACTTTTAAAATGTAAATCCGTTATAGCCTTTAAGATTAGATTATAATATACTGTAACAAATAGAAATTAAGAGCTGTGGATTTTGGAAATAAAATAAAATTAAATAAGAGTAGTAATACATAGTTCGCTTTCATTGCAGATGAAAGTTTGTTAAAGCCGTTTCATAATCATTTTGTACTACTATCCATACAAACTTATAATCAATACGATACAAAAACGATCTTATAATCAATATATCTTAATTACTGGATATATTTGATTTAGTACGGCATTCCTCGACATCAATTAGATTTTTTTATTATTAACATAAAAAATATGAATACCTAGGGGCTACTGCTGTCGTGGCTTTAAAGTCATCAATAACTCTGTAATAGTAGTAGCTATGGAACATTCTGCGTTGGATGAGAAGAAGAGCCAAACACGTAGCATCCCACAGAGGAAAAACTGAGACTGCATGGCTTAGCTCGTCACCCTATAAAAATCAACGTGCGTAAATTTACACCGCCTGTGAGACGCGATAGGTCACTAGGGCGAAATGTAACATGTAGTTTTGACTGGCCCATTGGCGCACTGTTTAGCAAACCGGACCGCTGCCCCCGGCGCAGTAGGTTCTATTCCCACCCAGAATAAATATTTGTGTCATGAGTACAAATATTTGTTCTATATCTGGATGTAAACAAAATATCTATATAAGTATATATTTCTATGTATACGAGTATATGTAGTTTATCAGCCGACTGGTTACCATAACACAAGCTCGCTTGATGCTTTCTTTGAGATCAGCCGGTCGTGTGTGGAGATGTCCCAAGATATTTATTTATTTATTCCATTAACGCTGTTTAAGCGTAGTCGCTGTATGGAGTTTACTTGTAATAGGTTTTGCATAACGAATTTTACGTGTCGAATAAGATTTTTGGCTAACACTCCTATATAATATTATGATAATTCAATTGTTGGCAGACTTAATAAATAAATAACAAAACTGTATTAAACATGTAAAAAAATATTTAAATCCTTGTAAGACTTTATAAATGACTGAACAGCTGTATCTGGAAACGTTGTTTTTCACGAGTGTTAGTTAAACCTTAATCGAACTGCAAGTAGCGTAAATATCAATCTAGGTTTTGGCTTCCATTTCAAATATCTATCCTTATACACCTGACGTACTTTTTATTATATATCCATTCAATAAGATTTTATATACATCTGTATTGGATGTATTTGCATATACAACCAATAAGACTTTGTATATATACTATCTGTGTCGGGGCGGAGAAAGTATACACTCTCCGACTTATACCGGGATACCAAAGGCGACTAAGCCCGGCGCTGGTAAACCGCAGTTTGAAGCAGCCTCAACAGGCACGCCTACATGAACTGCCGTCTACGGGCAGTAGCGTAGGCGGTACGAGAAGTCGTGCTCTGCAATCTCCAGCCCGGATGCCCAGCGTGGGGATTATGGGCAAACACCCTTGAAAGAAGGCATATGTCTAGCAGTGGAGTTAAACAGGCTAATGATGATGGCGATGACCATCCATGGATTTACGAACGATAATTACATATGAGGTTTCCATTAATTTTAATTTTCAATTAACAGTTAACACATTTTGCAAGACGTACGTATATTTGAAAAAAATAAATCAGATAAGTAAATTTTTGCGGAGATTTTGAGTTAAGAGTATCCGACTAAGATTTGCTTTATCATTGTTTTAGATTACAAGAAATTTATCTTTAATATAAATTTAGAGGCAAACAGATTGAGAGTTTCTATATTAAATTAGTTAAAGAGTACCCTATGTATAATATTTTATGTTATTAACGTCAAATTAATGAACTTTGTTGTAAATGAAGTTAACTTCCCCTTGAGATTGGTGCGTGTCAATTTGACAAGTTTCAATCCTTGGAAGGTCTTAGTTGAAAGGCATATTTTAATTAAAATAAGTGGGAAACTTAAAGCTATTTTCTTCACTGAACATAAACTTTTTAGTATCGGAAAAAGAAAACAGTAGATGTTAATGTCGTTCTTAAGTATAGTTAGGAGTTTCTGGTTTATGAAACTCTTTTGCCACACATACCCTAATTTACCACCTTCAAATGTAGACTTAAATAGACATTTTTCTGTTACATAGGAAAAAACTCCTGGAACAACATAATTAAGTAAAGAGAAAAAGAAAAAGGAAAACAGGAGATAAATAACAAGCGTCTTCCGTTTCCAAAGCTATAAAAGAACCATCATGGCTCAAACATAGAAGAAAAATGAAAGTGTGTCAGTCTATATTTACGAACGGAACTCGGGAATTATGAAGTTAGATGAAATGTTACATCACACGCCATTTGCTCCGGAAATATGATTTTTAAAAGCTATTCCAATATCTGATTTGAAATTATCGGTCTGTTACCATCAATGTTTATTATTTATGAATAATCATCTTCCGTACTCTCCGGCTTCAAAAGGTTTTGGTGTCTTTGTAATGTATGTGTTTGTAGATGAAAAGCAGATCCTAAATATGATATTATAGATTCAATTTAACTTTTATATATCATTATAAAAATATTTATGTTATCTAATTTACAGACTGCCTCTACTCTTACAATGACATTGTTCAGGTCATA
Source organism: Apyrrothrix (Melanopyge) sp. n. Burns01 (assembly GCA_018237605.1). NCBI lineage: Eukaryota > Metazoa > Arthropoda > Insecta > Lepidoptera > Hesperiidae > Apyrrothrix > Apyrrothrix (Melanopyge) sp. n. Burns01. Next base: position 2,933 of record DVPD01000309.1, read on the forward strand.
TTCTACTAGGCTGACAAAATATTTCATTGGATTGGTTTGATAGCCTTCACACAACTTAGACTACATTATAGAGAATAACTGTTTAATATTACATATTACGAAAATAAATAATACTCACAAGCTAATTCCACAATGGCGGGTTGACTTCGGATGTCACCACGGCTGCTCCAAGCGTGACACGTGCAGGAAAATCGATCTTCACCGAAATACTCCTCTAACTGGTCTCTAGTCACATTACACTCAGCCTCAACGATTCTCACACCACTTTGCGGATCTACAAACTCAAACTGAGTACTCGCTACAGATCGTACATCGTTACACTTAAAATACACTTGCAAAGCGTTTGCTGCGCGACATCTCAACATTGCTGGTTTGTTGCGTACTACAAATGCATGCTGCGGTTCTAATAGGAACATTGGCAGATCATCTGTTGAACTTTGGAGCAGATGATCGCCTGATAGAGATGGCAGCTCATCTGCTTCTTCTCTATTATCATGATCATCTTCTTTGTGGACATCGTGGTCATAGTCCTCTTCTAAATAATCTCTGTGGTGTGGTGGTGGATGATTTTTCTCTGAATTGTAAGGATCTAACGCTTCTACGCCGGCTGGATGTGCGTATTCTGGACGAAGAGGTATAGGTGGTGTCGGAGCTGCTGTTGTATGTTCTGGCTCCGTCGAACTGGATACATCTATAACAAAAGCAAATATTGAATAAATTGTTGGGTGATAACAATATTTTAATTCAGTGTCACTATTTTAAACAGGCTTAGCAGCTTCGGTAAGCCTGTTACCAGACCTGACCTTCAAATTGTTTATCTCTTGACAGGCTAGCTTAATTATTACTAGTATTTCAAGAGCTCAATTCTTAAGGAGCCAATATAAACAATAATTGTATTATGTCTAGTGTCTGAAATAAATAGCTGTGTCGTGTTGGAATGTGGAATGTTAAAGGTTGAATCCTGACTAGCAACCAGATTAATATATGCAAAAATATTATGCATTATAAATTATGCAATAAATTATTTCCCTGTTGTCTACAACGTTATCGATTATAATCTATACTAGTAAATGCTCATAAATGTTATCTTGGTAACTCTCATTAATCATTAGTGAAGTTACAATCAGCCGTTTACAGTGATCAATGTGTGCAGTTAAGTACTTGGCTTATGTTATTCCAATAAGCGTTAATAGCACAGACAGTCCTCTCAAACTTTAAACACGTTCTAATTGGAGAACGTTAATTATGCCCTGTGTCAGTAAAATAAACGGCAACTGTCATAATAACACGTACCCCTAGTACCGACATCGATTTCTCTCAAAAGTCCGCACCTGGCTTGACGCATCACTCACGTCTGTTTACTCGCAAAACATAGATATTTGGATACCGTATACCCCACTTTACTTATCCCTCCCTATCCAATCGAAAATCGACCGAAAGTGAAAGCTTTAGGGTTAAAATTGCAAAGTCGATAAATTTAATGTCACCCTCTATACAATTTTGCTCAGAAATTGTTATCAGCACATCAGTGTAAGTTACTCTTCTAACAGCGTTGACAGTAATACCTCTAGCATTGTATTATTATTTGAGCAGTGGAATGGTACGAAAATAACCGCAAGTTGCGTGAAGCGAGGATAACTTAATTAGTTTCACTTCCTTTCAGTATATTTCTATTTCCGTTTTCGTGGGGACCGAATGCTATTTCCTCCTGGAATCTATTTTTCCTTAATGGGATTTGTTCCGAGACCTTTTCCCGTTCTATGATTGTGGCTATCGTATTAAAATCATTAAAATTTTAATTCGTCTGAGAATTCCTACCGTTATTTGTACAATTTATTTAATGTTCTAAACTGAAAGTAAAACTAAAGTTCCAATGGGACATATAAACAGTTTATTCCAAATCTACACTTAAAACAGGTAGTACGCCGAAGATGCTATTTTCCGTTCAGGGTAGAATAAAATATAATCTACAATCAACTAGATATTATATTACAATTTTCACATAAAAACATTTTCGTTATTTTACTTCCTTACTTTAATTTAATACATAATAGTTATAGCTATCGTCATTAGAAGATTTAATAAGTCCATTAATTTCAATATCTTCTCCAGACGCTTTGTCTCATTAATACGTGGCGAATTAATTTCAACTGAATATTAATGCTCGGGAACTATTGTTACGTTGCTATGGCGCTATCAAGTTTCAACTTCCACTTCCCAAGAATATTATACGAGCATTGATATTGACGTAGGTAGTCCCTAAACGAACAAACTTTATGTAATCATGAATGTAATCAATATTACAGAGCTTTGGCCCTTGTCACACGTTCACTTATTCTGACGTAGGTAAGTTGATTTGGAATTCTGTTAGACGTTGAATCGAGCAGGCATTTGATTAAGACCTGCTTATCCCGCGTCGAACGTCTATTATCATTTTGGTTTGTGTAACCACTTCATCAGCGACTGTGCGTCAAGTTTAATTGGTTTTTAGCGCCGATTTGATTGATAACCAGTTTGTACCCTCTCTCCTCTTACGCTACATCAGAACGTCCTGTGATAAGCCACTGAACCTTTTACAACATTTTAATTAACGTTTACCAATTGATACGCATTACTGACGCTTGTCATGTGAAGATGCTCGTGAGCTTTCGAAAATTTTAAATCAGTCGCTTCGTTATTCAGGTCGCCCTTTATATCAAGCGTTCATGGCGCTTATAAGTGACTGCGTTCAAGTGTTATCTTGGCAAGTGACGAAACTCCATTTACAAGAACACGAATCGGTGGCAACTATTTCTTTATTACCGTGCACGCTGTAAAAGACATTATGGTGTTATGTTAAGAACGGTTATGGCTTGTACAATTTTAATGGTGATTGAGGAACTAAGGTAAGCGATGTTACTGGAAGCTCAAGTAAAACCAGTGGATGCAAGTCACGAAGCGATTGTAAATTGTAAATAAATGTCTGCGCATCGGCTGTGTGAACGCACGGCTATAGAAAGTTCATGAGATCAATCAATGGTATGTCTTTACTTTCAATGTTAACAGATCATTACAATTGCAACGAGAACCGTTCAATCGTTGGTCTAACGGCTATTTGCGTTGAGATTCTAATCGGACTCGAATGCCGTCAGCTTAACATAGATAATGTTTTCTTAGTTTTAAAATACTTCGCCTTCAAAACAAATTCGTATGGAACATTATTAATGGAAATAGAAAATGTCTTATCGCCACGACTCGAAGTGAAATATGTGGTTTCTGATGAATGTTCAAATTCTTGAGGTGTTTACTTACGAGATCTAAAAACAAAATGAAACTCATCAAATTGGCTTTATCCGCCGCTGTCTATTTGAAAGAGGCCGTCCCCTGTCATTTCGTCCGGTATTTGGATAATTACGATTGAACTCGATGCTATTTTAGATAGAGGAGGACTTTATTGATGGGAAATACTTAATCAACATCTGGCACGTATTCTCCACGCTCGGCTACATTCAGTTCGTTGGCTATCTTTTATACCTTCAAAGAGAAGAAATAGTACTATTAGTTTAACATTCACGTCTTGTTTATACCGATCGTATATTATTAAGTCTTACTTAAGTTTTATAGATTAAGTCATTAACATCGAGATCCCAATACTGATCCTCTTACAGACATTTAATACTTATAACGAATGTCTATCTTTTAATGCGACTGGAGCACTTCAGTGTTATCTGACCACTAAACCTGAGCGTGGTATTGAAATAAGTTATTGAGTAATAGGAGCTATTAAATTTTTATTTAACGGCTCACTCACATTTTTATCAGTAAACATTACACAGACAAGCAATAACACATAGTAAGTGGTACTCGATCCAAATATGGAACGAATAAAACAGTGTTGAGTCTAATGGTGTAGATATCGGACGTTACTCTTCTGGGCTGTGGCGAGTCGTCTGTTTTTTTACTATGCCGATAAACCCGAACAATATTATGAGCTAGAGAAATAAATCACGAGAGGCGAGTACGTGAGTTCTGATATATCGGTTCAAGGGAAGGCGTCATAAAACATTCAGGCGTGGTGCTTTCGCATCCGTCTACGCGAAGACGCTTCACTCAACTTGATGCAGTTTACTCGTAAATGCACTTAGCGCCGAGAGAGACATAAAAAGATGCACTCGAACTAGTTAATGGAGTCGTGGGCGGAGCGATTTGCTTTACGTTTCCGTAAGTAAATCAAATGTTAGGGGACGTTTGAGCTCGTAAGGGTCTTCTGTTATTGTATTATGAGTCACAGTTAAATGGACACCGCTCTTAACTGTTTCATTGTCTGTTAATGTAAATTCACATTTGAGTAATTTTAAGTTTTCTACGTACACAGTTTTAACGTCTATCATGCTGGTAAATCATTCGAATACTTTAAACATTACGCCACAAATTGATGTAGTTAATAATACTGATCATAAAAGTCACAATCTTTGTATTGTTGCTACATTGTCAATAGGTACATGTGTTGAGAAAAATTGTTGAGACAATTTTTTAAAGAATTATTGTTAAGACAATATATACATATATCCATATGTGTCTAGTGGAATATTATATCCTAATAGGTTAACTTTTATTATTCAAGATTCAATATAATAAAATCCAATTTCTTTAAGGTATATATTTGCCTTTGACCTTTGATTTTAAATAAGAGGCGTTGCCAATGCTTTAAATGGTAATAGAACTTTCTCTTATATTTACGACTTTACGATCTGCCTCAAGAAAGACAAGATCTCTTTGTGGAAAGTATGATAAATGACTAACGTTTATGATACCCTTTTAGGGTATTTGACTTAAACGAGGCAAAAACAAGAGGGGTATTTAAATCGAAAATTTAGATATTCTTATGTGGGAAATATGCAGACTGATCGTCCGTACCATAGGAAAAAGAGCAGAAATTACCCCTAATGCGTATATCTTCGAAAATATATTTTTTAACAAAGCCACCATCATCTATTAACAATGTAACAAGGTGCAAGCAAAGATTTAAAATTACCACCGAACGTATCCTTTGAGAAACAAGACCGACGAATTCTCACCCCTGATGTGAAAAAAATACAAAGGACTACCACACCTACAAAAACTGCTTGAATAGCCACCTTTACATTGGAAATGTAACACGATACATACAAAGAATCGTCGAGTGCCCGTCAAGAGGTTCCCAAACAAGATAATCCCTTTGTTAGTCGAGTTATAATGGCATCTCCTGGGAGTCTCCAGCTATTATTTTCCGTTTCATTCACGCCAGCTGGGAGTGGTGGTGTTTCGTATTTCAACGTAAATGGACTTTAAATTTCTATTTCTGATATACGACTGCAGTTTCCAGTTCATATGTTTTGGTTCCTTAATTGTAGCAATTCAATCTTAGATATTAAGTTCCTTATTGAGTATAACACAGACTTTAACAATGATTTCTTTTACAATTTAAGTCACATTATTAATATTGAGAACTAGTTCATTCTATGTAACGTATCTACTTCGATCCACAAAACTACGTTAACCTTTTATTGTTTTCTTATATTTCTTTTATAAATAGCTTATTAAGCATACGCAAAATGTGTATGTATGAATGTATGTATGTGTATGTTGTAACATCAGTTTTAAATTTGAATATGAAACTTTAACACAAACCCTAGTTGACCGCACGGCGTTTGATCAAATGACTGATGAAATTTTGTCATTTAAATAATTACTAGCTTCAACAGACTCTCTTATAATAATAAAATTTTATCTGATCATTCTCACACCCCGGGCTTATAAATTGCTGTAATCTTAATGAAATTGATTTCCTGCTTCGCTTTCATCAATTAGTCGTAGCACCTCAACTAGTTCCACTCCCAATAGATCAACGATGAGCTACAAAATATTCTCGCATTGGAATCAAATTTTGTCTTGATTATAATAGATTTAATATTAAAGCTGCTTTTAAAACAGTTAATACATTATTTTGCTTTCCTACATGGTTATCATTGTCTGTTTTTATTATTCCTTAATGATGATTTTTAAAGTTTGTAAATCACCGATTTCTTTCTTAGTTATTCGATGAAACTGAAACAACTCCCCTAGTCTTTGCGTTTAATCTCCGACGTATTTATCTTCGAGTGAGTTTGAATCTTAAGACATGAGAGACATAATAGCATTTCTATAGATAGCTTTAATGGGATAGTCGTGTTCGGAAGTAGCACTTACATCGTCACGATTAAGTGTTTTTTGCGAGATCGTCGCTACGTACCTTCCTTTCTAATCTTGAACAGCTTTTTTGGCTTTAGGGATCTTTGGTAGAATTTTGTTTAGTAATTTTGGTAACACTTTATTATTAAACACTGCATAATATTAAACATATTATAAATCACAATAGCACTTACTTTTCTTGCTGTGAAATTTTAATATTATTCGTTAATATATTTTTGAGTTTCAAATTAAAACTTGATGTACGTAAAATCACGCCGGTTATCCCCGAAGAGGTAGGCAGAGGAGTGTGGTACACTCCCACGTATCACCAGTTACATTTACGTCCCAATATGGAATAGGTGATAAGTCTATTGCCATACACCTGGCACAAATCCAGACTCCGAGCCAGTACTAGAAATTCTAATTTTTAGAAAAATCCAATAGTGCTTGATCCGGGATTTGAACTCAGGATTAATTTGATGTAATTAAAAATATAAATGTGTTTTTAATTATTCAGTATTTAATACGGAACCTTAATACGAAGTTCTATTGCAATCTTCATTCTAAGATTCTCGAGCGAGTTTTTCGACTACGAGTAAAAAACGAGAGGTATCTGAAGAGCCTCCAAGAGGCGACAGCTATCTCTTTTGTCGTACCCTCACTTATCTAATTTAAGATTAGGTGAAAACGCCCTTAGTAAATTTTTACGTTATCATTTAATTTTTTACCCAGACCCTTGGACATTTTCGGTGCAGTGCAAAAAACGACCGGATCTTTTGGCATTTTCAAGTGCGATGTTCCTAATACTACCGTTTTTTTATTTCTTTATGTATTCTGGCAGTTCATGTGTAGTTGTACATGAAATTTAACCAAAACTAAGCTAATGAACTCTTTTACTTTATGAAGTTCGCTACGGAACTGTTTATGAACCGTGTACTCTGGTATAAACAGAGACCGTAGGCGCCATTAGCAATGACAAATGAAAATAAAATTACAATGCGATCGGTAACAACAAAGTACTCACCATGTTTGCTGTCGGCGACCGCCGCGACCACCCATAGCAAGAGGAGCGCACTCCCCCGCGCCATCTTCACGTGCGCGCGCGCATCACCTAAAACAATAACCCTTGTTTGAGCATGGGAAAGCGCACTGGTATTTGTACTTGACCGATCTTTAAAACCTTAACATGCTTACAATACGGACCAGAATCGCAAGCACGAGAACATATTTGTATAGTCTTGTGTTCGATCTACTCTCTTTGAACTCTGTGACATTACTGTTAGAGTTGATTTAAGAACGGTGACATTAAGCATACAATACAAAACGAACAATACCACTTTTTATTTGTTTATTCAAATGCAATTTAATTCAATTCTTGTGTGCGTAACACTAAGGATGGTTTCGGTTTGCTTTGAAGACAATTATGTAAGGAGGTCAAAGTTTGGACAGCAGGTGCCGTAGGGTAGATAATGGGCAATAAAATTGTGTGCAGCCCGATATAAAGAAACGGAATCGATTTTGAATTTGTACTCTTCGTGACAAAGTGTGTGTATTAACACGGCTTAAATTATTTAAATAAGCAGACGGTCATCAGGTTATGTGGAGTTAATTGGTCATTGACCACTATAGGCTGAAATGGCCAATGATTTCGTCAGTTCGACAGTCGACACGTTCGACAGTCTATCTAATTTTACACTCAATTTTAAATCTTAATCCTAAATTACAATGGAGGAAGGAACTCACACTTAAGATAAATAGGAATGAGTCGTATGCTAGTGCGTTTGTATTCTATGTGCTTCAAACTTAAACACAACAATATAAGTAATGCTGCTTACCCGCAAGAGCAAGTGTAATTTACATTGCTTGCTTAAGTACCTCAGTAAATTTACAAAAGAAAATAGTTTTAATATGTAAGTAATATGATATTTGATTGACTAGACGTCAATATAAAAACAACCACCAATTATTGCCCTGCATATATTGTATAAGAAAAGTCAATCTAATATGATAATACTAATACTTCAATTGCTCCTGTTCTAACAAATATCTGCCGCTTGTGTGTAGATCTATCATAGTCGGTCAGCCACTACAACGGAACATTTTTGTATGGCATCACGGCGTGACTAATTGATCCCTTTTGAGGTTCAGAAAAGAAAAAAAAAGACGAAGCCGCTGGGCCCAGAAATGTGGTAAAACCACTTCTAAATGGACCGAATTGTGAAATAATAGTGAACGGAACTAATGGATTCTGAGAATAGGATGATGAACGAAAATATTTGAATTATTTCATATTTTATTTATTACACGAGGTATGAAGTGACTATTGTAAATGACCATAAAATTTAAAATCTTCTAGATCATGCATTTGCGACTCCAAAGAAAAAAACTGAAAAATGCCCTATATTAACAACATTTTCAATTATGAGTATTAAATTAATCAAAACATTTAGTGCATGAAATATGTAGTATATTTTACAAGTTTTGAATGGCAGTTAATAAATAAAACGTACACTGAGAACAACTCTAAGGTCCATTAAAATCACTAAGGAATTTATGTTACGCAAGAGAGCACGTGGGCGGTCCTCCATCAGATAATGTTGACGATAAAATACAGTAGCAGCAGCTTTCATAATTGCCTTATCTTGTACTGATAACAAGGGAGATACGTCTGTTGAAGGGATTATGCAGATTAATGTCCATGTACACGCCATTAATAAAGATAGAAGAAAAGAGAACATAAAAGTATCATCGAGATTGTTGCAAGTTACTGGTAGCAACAATAAAAATTCTAACCAACAATTTACATGTATTATAAATGTAAGAAAATAAATTGAAAATCGAGATAAATTAAGCATTAGGCATTAAGTCCGCCCTTTGTAATCCAAGTGTAGGTTAACAATAAACGTAACATCGTGCCTGTAGTCCCGGAAGAGGTAGAGATAGGAGTGTCGTACACTCCCACGTTTCACCAGTAACGTTTACGTCTCATTATGGAATAGATGGTGTATCTATTCCATAATGAGCTACTACTAGACTCCGAGCTACTACTAGAAAATCTAAGTTAGAAAAT
>DVPD01000310.1:0-12180 GCA_018237605.1 Apyrrothrix (Melanopyge) sp. n. Burns01
TAAAAATCACAGTTGTTTTTTTTTGTACAGTGCACTTCAAACCAGGTCCAGTTTGAAAGTGGATAATGTTATAACATAACTTAGTAGCCTAAGTTATTGATGTACCTTGATAATTTGTGCAAATATTACGGGGTGATTAATCCACTGCAACTTTCCAATAATCTGGATTGGATATGGAATATTTGGTGGTGTCACTGAACTTTGCATATATGCCATAGACACTTGTATAAGATACATTGGGTTTGAAGAAGAAGACTGATCATGTACTTTTGTAATCTGAAAATGAAACAAATAGTTTCACTATGATAATTATCATATAATATAAGATCCTACAGCAAAAAGTAAATCTGAGAAAAACAAAAAACACTTTTTCTATATAACAACATAATCAAAAAGTACAACACAAGAATATAAGAATATCAACCGAAAGTTTTATTTTACATTCACTATACAGGCATACTGTAGGGTGCTTCCCAACACGTTGGACCAATGATCTTAAGAATGTAACATCACACCTGTAATCCCTGAAGAGGTAGGCAGAGCAGTGCAGTACACTCCCACATTTCACCAGTTATGTTTATGTCCCATTATGGTATAGGTGGTGAGTCTATAGCCATGCACCAGGCTCATATCCAGACTGAGCCACTACTAGGAATTCTAATTTTTAGAAAAATCAAATAGTCCTCAACTCGGAATTTAAACCCAGGACATCCCAGGAACCCATCGGCAGTTGCGCTTGCAACCAATGGCAGTCATGATCTTAAGAAGGTATATGATACCAGCTATATAAGGTTTGTGGAGGGCCAAGTATGATGGCACACCTTGGGAAAAGCCCATGTCCAGCAATGGAATAGTAATTGCTAATGTTATGATGACGATGATATGAAGTGAAGCAGATATTGCAACCATTCTGTCTTAGAAAAGTGTTCATAACCAGTAAACATTATCAGTGAACTTCAAGAGCGACACATACCTAGAATTACATTAGAAATCAAATCTGACAAAAACCAACACTCGTCTACCTACCTCTTTAATATAAAAACGCCCATTTTTTGTTATAAATACCCCAACGGTACGAATTTTAATAATTTTGTCTTTGTTACTCTCGCACTTGGAATATAAGTTTCTGACGTTATCGTAAATAAAAAAGTCTTCCTGAAATGTAACCATAACAAAACGTCTTATGACTGATAGATGCGTATTATTTAACTAATAAATAGGAAAAACTATAAACACTGCGTACTTGAGGGGTCTCAGATGATAAGGGAACATCGCGATATATGTTTATTTTGTGTGACATTTATACGTATTAAGTACTTTATATTAGCAACTTCATACATTCGTGAAACGAAATCTTTGTAATACTGCCGTTCAAGTAGTACAACAATAATGTACACTAATAAAACGATTAATAATCTTCACCATGCTGGCGCGCCCAGACTCTTCGGACTCAAACCCCCCATTTCAAAATTAAATAATAATTTAACTAATAGAGTGACATGACTTCATACACTCTAAATTGCTACAATAAAAAAATACCGAATTTTATGATTTCGAGACACTTTCTTGACAAGTTTGAATTCGAACAATGTGTAACGTTATTATGATTTGTATCAAATTATCAATCGCAAAGTATTTCTTTGACTTAACAGAAGTTAAAGTATCTTTAATTTGACATTTGATGTTATATACCTCTTAATGTCAAATGGAATCTGAATTCCGTAGGTTTTTTATAGATCACCGATTATATCCCCATTAATAAATTATACATTTTTTTGGTTCCTAATCAAAGTTAGTCAAGTCAACCTATTTAAAGCCTTTTTCACCAATCAGCAGAAAAGTCGAATTGGATAATTGGCTATAAATTATGCGTAATTTGGTTATTTTTAATACTCACCGTGTTCGCATAGCAGATATCCTTGTATTTGAATACTAAAGAATAATTTTTGCAAGCATAAACGCTACTTTTCATTCGCTATGTTAGTTCGCTTACGTAAAAATTATGCATAATTACAACAATCGTCTTTTATATAATGCACAGAAAGTTAAACTGGAAATGTTGGACTCTTCAAAAGAAACCAAATTATTCAAGCACGAGAAAGTTTCTAGTAGTAATTTAAATTCCACTATTTACCTGTGTTTACTGAGTAGTTACAGGTCAACCCAATAAAAGCCTGTTAAAATGTTTCTCTCAAAAAAGGAAAACCACACTTTAATCAGTTAAGCTACACTATTATAGTATTAAGCGATTTTATAATTCTTAATACAAGTGCAAAATTTTACATAATTCAGACACCTAAAAGAATAGTTCTATAGGCCACATCGAAAATCATAAAATTTAACACATTGCATGAATAGCTTGTTACATCGGTTTCCTATCACATCAACGCTTATGATTTTGATGGTTCATTATGACATCGTAACTGTACGTTGACACGGTGACCCTTCGATTAGATTTTTTACGTATACAATTTTTTCGTGTACGGGACAGTCGTTCACACAACTGTACGCTATACGGGAAAAACTTTGCTGTGTGAACGTAGCGAATGCGTACGAAATCGAACATTTGTTAAATCGAATCTATAATATCGAAGTATTAACAAATCGATAATTTGTGACATCATAAAGTTATGAAATAAATTAATCAGTTATTAGCACTTTGGCAGACGTCACTTAATGTCAAGCGTCACAAGTATGTCATTATATGTCAGTATTGATAATATTATGTAGTATTGAATAGACAATAACAAGTAAGTTTAAAAGTGCATCATATGTAATATTCAAAGAAAAAATAAATTACCAAGTCCTAATAGTAATTTGAGAACTCAACTCAACTCCGATAGTCGCACAACGATGCCATCAAATCTCGTCGACCTTCGACCAAATCGTCGACTACTAGATCACGATTTCGAGGGATATAAGTTAAATTTGAAAGCACTTCCTAAATACTCCTTTAATTTAGAAACACCGGTGGACAGGCTATATCCTAATGAAATACAGTATTCTTTCGTACACGCCAAACTTTTTGCCCTCCATAATCACCTGGTGCTCGACTATTGGGATCATGCATATAACTACTACTATATCGACAAAAAGCAACAAGTGCGAAATATAACATTTGAAAATATAAATAACACATTCCAAAGTGCTATTGTATTTGATATCCCAGCCCATGTCGAAAGAGAATCAGGCCATTTTAATCTTTGTCTAGCATTTCCATCTTGCAATAGAGCTGTTATTAGTGATGGTACTGGTTTCCTTCATATAGTAGATACTGGTATGCGCAACAAAACTGCAGCAGAGAAACCAACTTGGCAGGCTCTATATTCAAACTTGGTATTGGGTGAAGGCAAATATTTTGTCATAGTTGATACCAGAACACAGATGAAGCAAAATAGTGAGATTATACACTGCTTACTGCAGTCTATTGAACAAAATGATAGCCATTTCTATTCACTACTATCTTGGGTGACATTTGAAAGTGATGGGGAATTTTGGAAGCAATCCTCTATAAAACAGCTAAGAGGCAAAGGCATTGTCCATTATGCTGCTGTGGAAACCAATTGTGATGCTCTGTATATAGCTTCAGACAATCCTTTTAAATTAACAATGGATTCTGAAAAAGAGATTGTTGAGGAGCCGAAAGAGTCTAAACAAATAATCTACACATGGCTACAAACAACTGAAGATATCACAGTGACATTGAAGCTTCAGAATGACTTCAAGAAGGATCTCCTCAATGTGATGATTACTCCGATGGAAATTAAAATAAACTATGCTGGTAAAGATTTCGTGAAGGGGAGACTGAAGCAGAAAGTAGAAAGTGAATTAACAACTTGGCATATTGAGAAAAATGGACAAATTGATGTTTTATTAACTAAAACTGATAGCATCATTTGGGATGAATTGATACAGGGAGGAGACCCCAATGGAGAACAAATAATGGATGCCAGTTTGGTAGAGGAAGCTCACAGAAGATTAGCACACTTATGCTCAGAAACCGAAATTCTATCAGATAAGTCTATTCCTGGATTGTCTACCCAAGAGCTTGAGGAATGTGATGCTGCTTCTGAAGAGGATACTGTATTAGGTTAGTCTTTTCCAATGTAACGTACTTTAAGAATGTTTGAAAGAAACTAATTTATTGCATGTTGCTTGGCTAACTAGAACCACTGATTTGACTACATATGTTTGTTTAGTTTAGTCTTGGTCGATAACAGACTATTTTACCATAGACTGTTAACAGCCAAATAATTAACAAAGGCATTATAGGTAATGCCTAGTTAGCATTAATAATGACAATTCAAATTGAGATTAATAGTTTTATAAACTTTATTATATATCAGTGTCGCTTCCTTTTGAATATAACTAGGATTATTAAGCTATTTAATAATTTAAGTGGGTTTGTTGGTTTGAAGAGTAAGAACAAATACCTAATGGCACAATGACCAATCAGAGCTCATGACTCAGCTCTGCTTGCTGCAGAGTACCACCACAGTGGTTAATAATTTAGCTTTGAATTGAACATTAATATATATGGAAGGCTTATGATTTGTTTTGTTGGAAACCTAATGTTACCTAACTTAGGTTCTATTATCATGACAAAACAAATGTAACTCACACCAGTAATCCTCGAAGAGGTAGGCAGAGGAGTATGGTATATTCCCACATTTCACCAGTTATGTTTACGTCCCTATAGTGAATAGGTGATGAGTCTATTGCCATACACTAGGCACAAATCTAGACTCCGAGCCACTACTAGAAAACTAATTTTAGAAAAATCCAAGAGTATGCAGCCTAAGATTTGAACCCAGGACCTCTTGATTCGCAGTCATGCTTGCAACCAACATGAGCAACGAGGCAGTCATTGACATGACAAGACAATTTGGTTCTAATTGGATATCAATGCTATTATTATATATCTCTGATTATAAACAGTATTATTTTTCTTGAGTTAATTGTTATTTACATAACATGATGTTATTATACAAATAAATACATAATAAAACTACAATTTTTACAGTGCGATTTGATATCTCTACACATCAAATAACACACAGGGCAACCCTGAGTGTACATCAGTACTTGTTTCACATTCAATTGGAGACAAAAGAAGTACCTGCACTGGTACTCAGGCATGATGTTGATGCATGCATTTGGCAACCATATGCAAAGGTAGTCAATTCAGAAAGCTGGCCAATGCTACACCAAGGAACACTAATGGCATTTGGTTATGTTCAGTCATCAAAGCAAAATCGCAAATTTTTAACATGCCCACCAAACTTCTCATACAGTGTGGTTTGTGAAGCTACTAGGCATATATTCATTTACCAAAACAGCAGTGCCCAAAACTGCCAGCTGAGGAAGAGAACAGCAGGTGTCATGAAGTCCATCAAAGTTGGGCAGCAGCATGTAGTCAATATTGAGAAGCAAGGAGAAGTTTTGGGAATAAATGCTACAAATGAATATTTATTTGTGTTGACAGAGAATACATTAGCAGCTATACATGTGCAATGAGAATAAAACTTAAAACAATTTTTGTTTTTATATTTTCTCCCCATCATCACTTTCACTTAATATGTTCTCCTCTTCAGAAGAGTATCCAGTTGTAAACAGAAGATTCTTTGGCCTCTTTTTCTTCTCTTCTTTAATTTCTTTTTCAATCTCCATCTTTTTTTGTTCTGCAATTTTCTCCGTTAGCAAAGTCCTAGATCTTTTTCGTGACACATGTTCTTTAATTTTATCATTCTCTGTGTTACCATTCAAATTGAAAGCATTACAGGATTCAATTTTTTCAGTTTTATTACTTACAGTCTTTTCTGAACCAGTACTGTGTGTTTTGTCATGTTTCTCATATCCAAATTCATCTTCTGTAAAAGAAAGTCACCAGTGAATGATTATATAACAGGGAAGAGAGATAAAAGAACATGTTGTGTTTTGATTTACCTGGAGTGATAATATCAAAATTGTAAGCATGGTCTTTAAGGACTATAAAAATAATAGGAAATTCTACTATACATTTTCCTGATAAATTTTCACTTAGAGAGTCTGACAGATCCAATTCGAAAAACTTCTTTGCTGATCCCTTCACTTTCTCAGCTAGAAATAGGAAATAATAGGTCAGGCACCAATCCACATATTTTAATTAGAATTGACATTAGAAATTAGTCTTAAAAAATAATTTTGGCATAAGATACAACAATGGGTCAAAAACCTATAATTTTATTAGACACCAACAAACAGTCATCATCTATTATACTGCACCAAATATATCAGCTTAAAGGTAATAGCGATTGCTATAAACTCATGGGTGCTATTATTTTGTTTTTTTTTAATTATGCCCAAATAAATTTAATATTTACCTCGCAGTAGGGCTTTTACTCCACTGTATCCAGCAGACCTATAATACTTTAAACTTTTTGATCCTTCAAATGGTGCAGCATCTGTGTTGAGATATTTATCAAGCAAATGTGACAGCTTAGCATGCTCGGAACATTTCTCATCTACAAATTTGAGTGGGTTTGTTTCCACATTGGGAAACACCCATTCAACCCTCCAATATATGACATGGGTTTTGAAGTTGTACCTTGTAGTGTTAATGGAATGCCTAGTGAAGTTCTGTGAAAGGAACTGCAACACTGTACCCCTTTTCCGTGCTGCCATTTTCAATTTAAATAAATGCTGAAAAAATTAAGTGTCTTCTTTAAGTGCATAATTTGCTTTCCAGTCACATAAAAATATAGCATTTCATTACGTATTACATACATACATACATATCCTCACGCTAGGTCCCTTACGGGGTAGGCAGATACCACGGAGTGCCAAATATATCTCTCCTTACAGACCTGTCGTGCTTTTCCACATTCATCACTCTCTTCATACATGCACGCCGGTTTTGGAGACTTCTGACTCCCCCCTCGGTTAGAACTTTATTTCTTTGGTCCAGATAAGTAAGTCTTGGCCTCCCTCGGCACCTGCATCCATCTACATTCGCATTGTATATCTGTTTCGTCATTCTTCCATCAGCCATCCTCTCAACATGTCCGAACCATCGGAGCATGTAAAAATATATATACAAGTTATATATATCATATGGATTAAGCAAATGATTCGCAATTTTGGTCGGGAATACAAATTCGAAAGGATATGGTGTAGGATGTCACGGGCGGACATCCGCTTCCGCTCTACGCCCGTATCCGCACGGTCTAGAATTTCAACGTCATTAATATATTTACGTAGTAATATTTGTGCATAAAATGTGTAATATTTGTACATAAAACTGTGTCGATGTGCGATATCCTTTTTTAACATCGAAGTAATGACTTTCTGTATATAAAGTAAATGTATATAAAGTGTTTACGTTCATCGAAGTAGTGACATTAAATAAAAGCGTTATATTACGAGTGCAAGTAATGTATTAACGAGTGTAGTGCGACATGTACGCATTAATATTTCAGTCTTGGAAATTATTACATTTTTCTAAAATTCCAGTATAAAATTAGTTTGTAATAACACAGTAGGAAATACATAATACTATAAGTTGTTGCAGTTGCAGTCGTAAGCATTATTTGGATTTTTTAACATTGCAGGATAAAAATTCTTGTCAATGCCGTCGGAATATATATACCTTAAATTCATCTTCATTGTGAAAATAAAAACATGGTATTAACCTTAACTACATTCAGATGTTCATTTACTGGATGTTACGCAATTATGTATACTAGGATGGGGATGTAACATTTTCTGTTTTCGCTTTGGAATAATAAATTATAGGCGTAACTACGTAACATTACGCCTTTTTTTATTGAGTTATAGGCTTGCGTTCGGCTGCTAACCTACCTGATGGAAAGCGGGATGCAGCATAGGGTGTAGCAGCTTGCCTAGAAAGTGCCTGTTCACTCTTGTCTTGAATATTCACTCTTGTCTTGTGTAATATTCGAAGAGGTAGACAGAGGAATGTAGTACAATCCAACGTATCACAAGTTACGTTTATGTTCCATCATGTAATAGGGTTTGAGCTTATTGCCATACACCAGGCACAATATTTAACTTTAAATTTAAATTTATCTACACCAATGAGGCAGTCAATTATATAACTAATAAACTTTTTTTGTGAAAACAAAAACATTGTTATTTGATCTATACCTGATAGACACAACTCTGTCTAGAACTTTGTTTCTTTCTCATTTTCGAAATTTTTGCAACATATATTTAGGAAATAATAGAATATTCTCGAAATTTGGAATCGTAAAATTTGGATGAATGCTAAAAATGGTATGTAAAATACGATACAACTGTTTAATTTACTTCCAAAGTTTCATACAGTGTAAGTAAAGAAAGAATGAAAATGTTTATTTTAAATGCACTTTCAAGTAACAAAGTATAAACGCGTCGTAACTGACACATTTGTTTAGAATATAACAAATTCAAAAGGTTCTCAACAACATCTTCGACGTATAAAAAAGTAAATACAAACAACGCAATATTTTTATATGAACGTTTTCCTCTATTTGTTTTCCTTTGTTTGGTGGCGACCTCTTGAATGCAGCCATTTATCATCAACATGATATATTTTCGGTGGAAGAGTCCTCTCTAAATTATTATTTCTATTGTATAAATATAAATAAATCTTAAGATTTATCCCAGTCTGTATATTGTCAATAGGAAGCATTAAACAAATTGAATTAAACCATTTAGTAGTGATAATTTTGTGTGATGTTATATATGTATATGTATCGACCTGTGTTTTTCGCCACAACTTTATTTAATAAATATAAATAAACAAAAAATACTGCATACTATATTGTTACAAATAAATACGGAAGGAACTGACTCCTAGCCCATAACTCACGCTTTTCTGTAAGTCAGGGATCTCTACTTTAAATACAATGATATATTATGATCAATAAAAAATATTATTATAGATAAAGTTTATGCTTAATTCACTTAAATTTTTTGAGTAATATTTATTAAAAATAAATAAGTAGTACCAATGCATGAGAATCACCGTCAGTTGGAAGTGAAATTGTTAAAATATAGGAAGCAATTAAATTCAATTATTACGGCTAAGGAGCCAATACAATAGATTCGCAGCTACGAGGTTTGAAGTACAATCCACCACGCAGATCCAGTGCGGTTTGGTGTAGATACGTATATTTCAGTTATATTAAAGCTCTTTTTTTAAGAAGTCCCACGAGGTTTATTGATAGTTACCTAAGGTTTACTAAGAGAACTGCATGTTTAATATACCTTTTGAAGCATAGAAACGTTAGTGAAAGTTCTTCATCTATTCAAGTACCGACCTTGATCGACGTTGATTAACTTTACAATTCATCCGCGATCTATGGATGTTTTAAGACCATGAAACCGGATCTTTTGCGTGCGAAACGTAATTGTACAGGAATATATAAAAAAAATAACGTAACGTTCCTGATGAATGGAAAAAAGCTAAGATACTTCCCATTCTCAAAAAAGGGGATTCTCGCGACACAAGAAATTACCGTCCTATCTCTATATTATCATGTCTTTCGAAATTATTCGAAGCACTAGTGTGTCCAACTATCACACGGTACTTGGATCACTATTTGTCGGAAAATCAGCACGGTTTTAAGAGAGGACGATCTGTTGAAAGTAATTTAGTATCCCTTGTATCATATCTCTCCAAGGAAATTGATAAACGACGTCAAGTTGACGCTATATATACTGATTTCTCTAGCGCCTTTGATAGAGTCGATAATTCTCTGTTAATATGCAAACTGAGTAGGATGTATGGAATAGGAGGCTCTTTATTGAATTGGTTCAACTCATATTTGGCAAAGAGACTTCTTATAGTAGTCGTAAATGGGCACGAGTCTAATGCATATTACGCCGATTCCGGTGTGCCGCAGGGTTCCCATTTGGGGCCTATACTATTCTCCGCTTTTATCAATGACATCACGTCTGCCATAAAAAACTGTCATTACTCTCTTTTCGCTGACGACTTAAAAATATATAGGGTCGTAGAATCTGCAAGCGATACTGAGCTCATTCAAAACGATCTCAATAGACTCAATTCATGGTGCAAGCAAAACAGTATGGAAATGAACTCAAAAAAATGTTACCATATTAAATACACCCGAAAACACAAGATCACAGATTCGTCATACCACTTAAACGGCGATAACCTTGAAGAGGTAAAAGAGATTCGAGATCTTGGTGTGATCCTGGACGCTAAACTCAAATTTGCTGCTCACATAGACACCGTTGTTACAAAATCCGCTAAAATGCTTGGATTCATTAAGAGAAACACCAAAGGATTCCTCTCACCTCAGACAAAGATCATCCTGTATAACGCTCTAATACGTAGCCACCTAGAATTTGCGTCAGTGGTGTGGAATCCCCAGTACATAAATCTTTCGCAGCGTATTGAGAGTATCCAGCGATCCTTTACTAGGCACATGGCGTACTACTCCTCGGACATCTCGCATAGAGCCACCTACGAAATACGCCGAAATTTTTACAAGCTGCAATCTCTAAAAACTCGTCGAACTCTCAGGGACATAAAATTCTTAAAAAAGCTTCTCTCTGGAAGTCTAGACTCTAGTGGCTTGCTCGGCGAAGTACGATTTAATGTCCCGTCCCGATATCCGCGATACCCTATCACTAAACCCCTCTATATCCCTACATGCAGAACAAATATTTTGAAGCATTCTCCTCTTCCCCGAATTTGTGCAGAATATAATAAGTTGTGTACCAAAACAGATGTCGACATATTTCACGACTCAGTAAGCGTACTTAAAACTAAAATAATTCAGCTTCATAATAACTAAACTCATATTGTACACTCTTCCATTTTTAGTTATAGTATAATATTTATATTTAGAAATTAGCTTAAAAATAACATGTATAAGTCTTAACCTAAACACTATCTGTATCACGGAATGCTGTTCACGCCTATAATTGGCACGCACGCATGTAATGTGTACCTATAAGAGAAAACTTATGTAACGATTGTGTGTAATGCTGTTGGTGTGTAAATAAATAAATAAATAAATTCTTCATTTAAATATAGCCATGTCTCTTACAGCGCCTTTAGGTTTCGCTTTGTCTTCAGCCTAATATTCAGTTTCTATAATTATTTTCTTAACTCTAAACCCACAGTACTCAGGTAATAAGGCTCGATGTATAGGCTCACTTCCTTTTCCATGGTGGGACGTAAATGTAACGCGTAAAATATGGCAATGTACTACACTTCTCCACCAAGTCTCTCGTCAAATAATTAACCAATGTAGATATTTTTACTTCTGGACAGTATGTACCTAAGTCAAGAGGCGTTCCTATTTAGTCATTAGAGTTAACTACAGAACCACAGAATAATATGAAATTTGAGATTAATATGCGGGATATAAACTTAGATCCCGCCCAGAGACTATCCAACACTTTGGCTGTCGATGACCTAATTTAAAAATGTACGTGTCTTGTGTATTCACCTTCTGTATGAAGGTCGTTACTGGTTCAATAGCTGAATGAAATGCAGTACTTATAAGTATAAGACATCAGTGAAGATAAAAACACAATACTCTTATGTTTCACGCCGGGTCTTTCCATTTGAAGTCGCGTCTTGACCCTGGAGTAAATAAAGAAAAAAAATTAAGAAGTGATATACAATTAACAATTTGTAAGTGGTCCCGAAAGGCCTATGCAAAAAAACTTGTTTGACTTTGATTTTACTTCTGTGTGACTGACAGAAAACACACGGAATGGGAAAAATACGAATTCGGGACTTTATTTTCTAACAAAAAAGAAGTTTTTGTTGTAATAAAGACGGTAGAGTGATTTAGCTATCGGTTCACAATGATTACATGTCTTATTTTACTATTAGTTTAAAAACTTTTAATATGATTTTTTTTTAATTTAACCATCCTCTATCAAATTTTATAAAAAAAATCCGAAAATTTTAATAAGTCTACGGAAATGGTCTTTGAGTTCAATTCTAGAACAGTTTTCAACGTAAACTCTTCACAGTTTGATCTAGTCTCTAATAAAGGAGCGCTGAGTGCAGAAAATTAAAGTCACAATCTTAATTTTGCAAATCATTCTCAACTTGTGCAAACAAATTAAAATCAAAGTTAAATTTAGTGTGAATTTAGAAAACGTTACATCACGCCTGTAATCTCCGACGAGATAGGCAGAGGAGTGTAG
>DVPD01000311.1:0-12180 GCA_018237605.1 Apyrrothrix (Melanopyge) sp. n. Burns01
AGTATGCAAAGTCCAGAGACTAAAAGTCAGATTGCTTTAATGCTTCTATATACTTGTATATATTCAATTCAAATTTAAACATGTGCATGCAATAATTTAAAAAATTCTTTGCTTACTTACCTTTGGAAATTTTGTTTGTTACAGAGGCTGTGATCGTATTGTGCCAGTAGATATTTATGTACCGGGATGCCCACCAACAGCAGAGGCACTGCTTTATGGAGTTCTACAATTACAAAAGAAAGTCAAGAGAATGAAATCTATTCAAATTTGGTACAGAAAGTAATAACATCTGCATAGAAAATCAATAAATCATATTATAATAGTCATTATTTATTTATTTAAAAGTATATAAAAAGTGACATAGCTAGTCTTTTTAATTAAAATGATTCATATTATTCAAACCTAAAATGACAGGAAATATTTCATGCAATTTTAGGTATGATTCTAAATTTATTACAATAATAGCATAATACACTTAATCTTTGTGCAGAAATTAGTCAATAAACATGTTTCGATTTTACTTAAATATTTAGCTTCAATATTTTTGTTTCGCGAGTTAAAGCAAAGTAGACAGTTTTGACTGTATATTAATGTTAGAATTAGGCAAATAAAAGTGTTTCACGCACAGGTCTATTTTTGTTGTAGTATATGAGTATGTAAGTATAGTCCAAACCTTCATTGCCAACCCAGTAGGTTCAAGATGCTCGTCAAACTAACCTAGGCGTCATTAATGTTAGTTATCACCTCCATTTTTCTTAAAAGACGGTTAGCTTTGAAATAATGAAAGCTGCCCCACCCAGTTAATAATTGAGCCTATACTGTCTGAGACCAATCGATCGATCATCGTTCGACGGCATCGATTAAGGTCGATCGAAGTTGATCGACTGGTCTGGTAGCTTTAATTGATCGACGGATACCGTTCGACTAAACAATCGATCGATTCCGATTCGATGTTGATCGATCGATTCCGATTCGATGTTGATCGATAGGTCAGGTAGCTTTAGAAACTATCGATTGACTAATCCATTCTACCATCGATCGATGCCGTCGATCGACGATCGATCGGTTGGTCTGGTAGCACCCTTAGTGCTAAAGTATGATGGTATTGTCTCGGGAGCGCAAACTCTTAAGCGACATGCAGACAGTCACACAAGGTTGTCGCAAAATGTTCACAACTGACCGTTGACACGGATCCCGGAAATTTCACATACCGAAAATGCTTATTCTTCAACAGCTAAAAAATAAATACACCAATATACATCCACGACAGATTAAAAATTAACTTAATACACAGAGAACGTAACAAATCGAGAATAGCAATGTCCGATGTAACAACATGCATACGAATTATATGGCAACACAAAGTTTTTTTCATTATTAACGTCACGTTAAATGTTGACATTCAAAATTTATTCTCCGGATGATTTTTAATTGTGAATATTGTTTTTGGAAGTATCAAGTTTTTATTTTTATGTGAATACAACAGAAGTGTACTGTAAAAAAAACTGACGAAAATTGTGGCAAAATGTTAAAAATGTATTTTTTCTCAAATATTCACGATTAGTATAGGAACGTGTACTTTTCGATTTACAACCAATTATGAAGTGTAAATCTGATACATTAACTATTTTATTAGAAGTACCCACATATTTTATTGACACAATGCAAATTTAATTACCATCGAATACAAATTCATTTCTTGAATATAAATATTTAAAACAAAAAAATAACATTGACAAAAAAATCTCGAAAAAAAAACAACGCTCTAAAAACATCCTACCAAGCGTACATGTACAAACGTCAACTGCAAAATGGGGACAAGTGTTGCCAGCGGCGGGAACGAACCTGCACGGAGCCGTGCCTGTCGGCGGGCGTGAGGTGGCCCGTGGTGAGCGGCGTGGCCTTGCCGCTGTGCGGCCAGTTGCCGCCCGTGTTGGCCGTGCCGCCGGTTCCCGTATCCTTCACCGCGCCCTACGAAAATGCGGGAAATTTATATCTCACCGTGGCTTAG
This sequence comes from Apyrrothrix (Melanopyge) sp. n. Burns01, assembly GCA_018237605.1. Classification (NCBI taxonomy): domain Eukaryota; kingdom Metazoa; phylum Arthropoda; class Insecta; order Lepidoptera; family Hesperiidae; genus Apyrrothrix; species Apyrrothrix (Melanopyge) sp. n. Burns01. The sequence continues at coordinate 2,012 of DVPD01000311.1, forward strand.
CTCCAGCTGTTCCAGTTTGGCCGACTCGGACTATATAACATACATAATGCAGCACGCTACCTTTAGTGTTCTTTAATAGTGCTATTAACGCGTAGTACTGGCCAACATAGCCCTTACTAACTTTTGTGTCATAAATAATTCAATACGTCATTAAAATAGTGTAAACCATAATTACTTTCTGAAATATTGGAAACCAGTTTCCATGATGTAGTGAATGGTTACGAAAAAGTCGATTCTGATGTAAAATAAAAACGTTAGTTCGGTCAATTAAACTGAATAATTAAACTTGAAAGTTAAACTTAAGACTAGCTGCCTTTATAGCCGAGGCCGTCGAATGGACAATGGCTACGAATAAGTCTGTTTTTATACAAAATAAGACAATTCAGTCAATTAATAAGTTTACGAATGTCTGCTTAATCACACACGTCCTAAAAATCTGCGCAATTATACTAATCAGTTCTGACCTACCTCCGGTATAAAATCATTATGGTTTCATGTATTATAAATAAACGATGTAAATATATTATCGGGGAAAGGACATTATTAGCATATAACTGTTAACAACACAAATTATTACGATCCCATTTCACACAATTGAAAGGAGTTCGTTCACACTTACATAGAACGCAGGTACGAGTCGAACTGATGTCTCAATGAACCCCGCAACAATGTGCGCACACAACAAGTATTCAAAATCGAATCCTTGAACATTGCAAGGTCGAGAATGTATTCAAAATGCATAATACACCGAAGCATACACCAAGGTAGTTGTTGGTAGCGGTCAAAATACACACAAAACAAAACGGGTTAAACTAGCGATGACAACACCATACCTAGGCCGAAGCTGTATCGGCAACTTGAACCTTAGTATTCAAAGTGCCTAGTGTGAAAGTTAATTGTCAAAAGTATTAAAAATGAATTATGAATGTGACACAACTCGAGATCGGTTGTAATAGATGACGTTAAAAACGAAAAAAAAACAGAAAAACGTAAATCGAGTTGACAAAAACAACAGAAATACACAAATGTAAGAATAATAATTGGGTGGAAAACAATTAAATACCCAATCATAAAAAAATCAAGGAAAACATAACCTTGCAAATGGCAACACTATTAAACAAACACCAAACTAAAGGGCATAGAGGCAACACGAACATGTGGGAGAAACTTGTTTATGGCATGGATTAGCGATCTAGTAAACAAAAAAAAAACTGAAAATCAAACAGGGTGGTAGTTTTGGGGCAAACCTCGATTATGAGCGCTTCTTCATCGTCCTCATCCATACCAATCATAACATCAAATAAATCATCCTGTGACCATAAAAAAAATTTAAGCACCTCTATCTATTTAAAAGGGAATGGCATTGAGAAAAAAATTACATGAAGAAATGTTGATCATAATATTCCTGTCTCCTCATATTTATCTCAAGATATTCTTTCCATGTTGAGATCATGCCACTATATGACACCTTTTTAAGTCTACATGTAACATATTTTAGTTTAGTGAAATTGGATTCTGTTTTTCAAGAATCTCATTTAATAAAATGTTATTATAACGGAAATCAGACAATTTTCATATAAATTAATGAAAATATTGTATATTTTATTAGACCATCCGGGTAGAATGAATAATCATCCTACTACAATTTCTATTACTTACGATAATATTTCTCAAGGCTGCCTAATTTTAAAATGGTATATGAGAGAGTAATATAATTAAATTATAATTTTTTTTATTAACACTATATCTACTACTAAAGACTCCTTTCGAAATTTGAGCTCGAAATTAATTTCTGAACATATTATTTTTTACAAACGCCAATGTATCAAGATACCATTGGATTGATACTACAAAAATGTGGTAGAAATAGTGTTAACAAAATGAATAAAAAAAGGGGAGTTTAAGTTAATTTTAAGATAGCCCCAATTCTTCGTACAATTAACAGTGGTCCACTCATCGCCATTATATTGTTTGCTGCATAGCAGCAGTGCTAAAGCTGCTGTGTTGACACATTGCGATAAGCAGAATGGGTAAAGATGGATATACAAATTAATTACTGCAGTGACCACTCAACATTATGTGAACTTAAGGCAAGTTGAGTAAGAAATTCTTGATGATTGGTAATTATTCAAATTCGTTTATATATTATAAAAATGAAACAAAACCTTATGGAACGGCTGATGTCTGTCACGATTCGGAGACACAATTATCTCGTGACCAGTTTGAATCGAACCCACAGGTGTAGACTGAAACATAACAATTTAAAAATTTAATACATTATCCTAAATTGATAACAACAACTAGTGTACAATACATGTATTCGATTAAGAAGGTTTAGCAAAAATTTAATAGTACCTATGAAGCACTAATTAAAAATTACGGCTCACAACATATCATTACAGTATTGTAATTGAAAAATGACTTAAAAATTCTAGCAAAATATGTGATGACTTGTATGGCTTATTATATATACATACATACATATCTCGTGCCAGGCCCCTTACGGGGTAGGCAGAGGGCATGGAGTACCAAATATCTCTATCCTTACAGACCTACTGCGCTTTTTCTACATTCATTATATACTTCTTATGTATACAATGAACCCACCACCACCTTTTCCATGCTAATATTATAAATGCAAAAATCACTATCTATTTGTGTGGTGTTTTCATGTTAGTCACTGAAGAAATTTCGATGAAAATATAATATGTAGATAGTTTAATATTTGAGGAAAATTTAAGCAATTTTTTCTATTTTTCGTCTGGATAGGTAAATTGTAATTTAATGTACATAATACTTATAATTTTTCTGGTAGACGATGCCTACATTCAGAAAGAACTGTGTGGGTGACATCTAAAATCTATATGAATATATTAAGGTTGAAGTGTCTTGTTGAATGTTTACAAATATTCTAGAACATATACTTACAACGAACTCATGACACGCTAAGTATAATAATTTGATGCATATAAAATGATTTCGTATTAAACCTATCTTAAATATTTATTACAATAAACAAGTTTTACTCAAACCAATTTTACATTTACTTTCAAATTTACTATTACTGTCTTTCAATTTTACTTTAATTAAAAAGTGCAAAATAATAGATATAAAAATAAATTTCAGTAGGTACATTTCTTCCGATCAGAGTGGCTTGAGTCACAGCCTGTGAAGTGATCTGTTTTATTATAAACTCAAGAGATATTATAGAACTAAATTTATTAGACAAATTTAATGCAGATGATAAAATAGTAATTAAACAAACTACATAAAGTTACGTGTAATATTAACTTTAATAATGGCAAGAGAGAATAATCGTTCTGGGAGGAGACCAATGGCCAAAACTGGAATAATAATATGGGTTGAAGATAATGAGGAATGGCTTCAAATCCCGGGGTCGAGTACTATTGGATTTTAATAAAAAATTGAATTTGTAGTAGTGGCTCAGAGTCTGGATTTGTACCCGGTGTACGGCAATAGACTCACCACCTATTCCATACTGAGACTTAAACGGAACTGGTGATATGTGTGTGTGACCTATACTTCTCTGCCTACCGCTTCGCGGATTACAGGCGTGATGTTATTTTTAAGGTTAATAAATTAAGTAATCATTAACAAAGGGAACAAGAAATGAATAAAACATAGCAATACATACTAAAATACTTCTTAATATTAACTACATGAAGTTGGTAGCTAGCCCATAATATGAGTCTGAATTATCACTCATTCTGTACAGAACTAAAAAAACAACAAACCAATTTATACATTTAATTTCATTAATATCATTAGCCTGTCTCAGTACATTCCTGTCACTAGCTCCTCTAGGCACTTCCATAAGAGATTTTTGTCTATAATCCCCCCCAGTGCTTTATTTTCATGTTTAATAAATAAATCACCACCTATACCATATTGGGACGTAAACGTAACTGGTGAAACGTGGGAGCGTCCCACTCCTCTGCCTACCTCTACGGGGTTTACAGGCGTGATGTTACGTTTAATAAATAAGGGATATTATATCTAGCATTTGCACGAGCGCAGGATAACGACGTCACCGGCGACTGCTACTGACCTTGTCGGATTTGTGTTTAACAACGTCGGAGGGCGGGGCGTTGCGCAGCACGCGCATCACGTGCAAGTTGGCCGGCTGCGGCAAGCGACTCATGCGTTTAGTGCGCGAACGGACACGTTAAGCGAATCAAGACATTTAACACTCTCGCTGACGGACAGTGTACAAGCCACTTTATGACAGGTTCCACGAAATTGGCCTAAGATAACATGCTTTTATAGTGGCATTTGCTATTGTTTAAATGTCAGTCCAATAATTACGCTCTGTTACAAGTCGTTTTTGGTCAACAAACTACACAAAAAACACATGCGGACAGTCCATTCATTTCTATTTTATTAAGTAACAAAAACAGTAATAATAATAATAATCGTCTCCTTTCTAGACCTAGCTGAGGTAGAAAACAGTTCTTTAAAAGTAACTACACTCGTTCGAAGACAAAAACTAAGTACGAAATAAAATTATATTTAAACTTTAAAATCGTTACAGCTCAACAGGGAATATAAACTAACATTCTTAGGAATTAAATTTATAAATATTTAGAGCCTAATAATGTTTTACAAACCTAGATCACAGATACACTATAAAATTATATTATCAGCGAAAATGTCAGAATATAGTTAATATATATATAATAAATTTTTTTAATAATTTAATATCGACATTTGACTTTGTCATAAAAATTAGGAAACAAAATGAAAAAAAAAAAACTTAATCAGATATTATCCGATTTTGAGTGAAACAGTCTTGTAAAAAAAGCTTTTTGTGCAATATTTTGTGTCGCAATACTTGAACAATTTCTAGCTAAAAAGTGGTAAAAATGCACTTGTATGAAGCAATTTTTAGAATCATCAAAATAAATAAATTTAAAACTTTCTCTTGCACAGAAAATATAGAAAAAATTACTAGCACAGGATTATCAACTAATCTGAATGCAATTACAAGGTCATTAATGCAGACTACTAGTTACAATTGTAAATCGATGAATGCCAGAGTACTAAATTACAAGGACATTAAATGTACAGATATTGCATTTGTAAGGTCATCAACAAATTGCGATGCAAATATAAGGGTATCAGTGCAAGCTGGTAACAAATACAAAGCTATGAATGCTATGAAACAAAATTTAAAGGACATTAAATATCTTGCAATATGAACTGCATAACCATACTGACTATTGCGTTCATAAAATAGTATTTTAGTATCAGTATTAATATTACAGGAAATATATATTATAGGTCACATTAAGATTGGATGTACACATGATATAAAATTGTTAAAATTCTAATCATAATTTTAATGTCGCTCAATAAAATCATGTTATATTTAGATAGATGTTACAATGTAATTTGTTAGTTATAAACCATATCCATCACAGGGATTAATTTTTATTGTGTTTAGATGCTGTGTGCAGCCACGTTGTTTACTACCCAACAAAGACACAGATCGTAAAAACATAGTCTAAGAGAGCCAAAATTATAAATGGATTTGTTCAATTAAGAAAACTGAACGTTTTACAGATATATTTGAATTTTAAATAGTCATACATGTGCACAGAGTCAAACTGTTAGTTTCGAATATGATTATATGGGCAAGGCAAATAGTGGCATAGAGTCAGTCATTCTCAAGTATAGAGTCCACATTTTTAATCGGGTACATAATTTTTTCAATGTAGCCCTTTGTATTCCATGCAGTCATTGGAAGCGGTAAAGCTTGAAGCGGCCATGCTAAATCATCATCAATGCACTCCAGGGGTTATGATATGGTAGCGAGCGAAGGTTGCATAAATCAATACAGTGAAGCTCTTGAATGTTTGTAAGCGGCAGTACTTGTATGCCACATGCATATGTGCAGGATTATACCTGCAAGAGAGCCTCGTAGAGCTGGGGGGTACTGGCTGGTGTAATCATGGCTGTAAAGACGCGCTTATGTTACAGAGTTGTTTACCATGGTCTTGCCGGTCCAGTCGAACTCCCCGTCGTCCACGTAGCCCCTGCGCTCGAACAGGTCGCGGAACATGCGGCGCAGCTGGTCGTAGTCGGGCGTTTCGAAGAAGTCCAACCGCCTAACATAGCGTAGGTACGTCGCCAACTCCTCAGGGTGGCCCTCGCACAGCACCTGCCGACGTTAGAACGAATATATTAAAAGATAAACTTCCAACTCTGTCTATAAGTACACGGCACTCTGATGGTTGGATAGACAGCTGTATGGTTAACAATAAATATTACCAGCTAACCTTCTGACTATAACAAGCTGCAACTATACATTTTAGCGGGAGGCTTTGAGAACCGCTTGTGAATCTTAGAACGTAAGATTAGTGACTATATTCACAAAGAAATGGTGTAAGCCCGTTAGACAGTTACAACGGACCTGACTGTAAATGAAATTAGGACTTACGGTTACACCTTAAGGACTCATAACGTATTTAAAATATATGAAGATCAAGGCATACCTCAATTGGCGTGGCTCGTTTGGTATCGCCGATTTTTTGGTATCTTTCTTTGAGTGTATCAGCTTTTAAACCCTGCCAGGGTAAGGAACCACGTAAAAAATACATAAACATATGTCCGAGAGCTTCTAGGTCGTCGCGTCTAGATTGTTCTGGAAAAACAATACCAATTATTACTATATTGACAGATATTTTAGATGAATATAAAAATATCATTAAGAATCAGTGTGACGCTAAGTCTATCTTTTGTTAGCTCTGTGTTGTTTAAGTCAGAATGACATGTAATATACCTACTGTACATATAAAGATTGAATTGATGGAATTATATATAGTCTATTATATCCAAATTTTTTGTATCATATCATATTGTGTATGATGTTATTGATATTCGAATTTCCATACATGTGTTTGGTGACCATAGTAACAAGTTAGCGTTATTCAGTTACTTTGAACTAGGGCAGTGTAGAAATAGTAACAGACAACAAAAATGATTTCAAACTCAAAAGATTCAATAAACATTATTCTGTATAAATTTTATAATTACAATAAATAAGGACAATAATTGTATAAAAAGATAAAAAAGTCGTTGATATGTAACTAATTACAACTTATTCCTGTTAATACAGTATACATTGAAACATTTTTTAAATTATTAAACGGTAGCATGATATTTCACGTAGCATGTTTTTTTGGAAATAACAATGCAGACTCTGGCATTTTTTGGTGTTTGTTGCATTTACTAAAGTAATAGGTTTTTTTTATTAACTGCAACGATAGGGATAAACAATAAATTCGATCATCCTCATGACGTGAGTTATATTTTTGTACATTAATAATAACATACATATTAGTAAAAGTTATATACATATTTTCAATTGTTTTCGAGTGAAACAATTCAATGTATTCCTGTGAGACAAAATTAAGTTATATCTACACTTGATTAAAGAAGTCGTCTAGTACAAATATGGTACAAGTAAATAATGCTCACCTTTTCCTAAGTGCGTATTTATTGACATGTATCTCGCGGTTCCCGTGAGCGATTTGTGCTCCCGGTAAGGTATATGTTTGTTTGTCTCTAAGTCTATATATTCTTTGGCCAAACCGAAATCTGTAAAACAAGACCATCCGTGCACGGTTAGCGTTACATAGTTTATAATAATATGACACATTTCAACCGCAGACCTCGCATAGCTGCGCATATAGAATTACATATATGTCCGTAGTGACGTCTCATGTTAGGGTTTGTTTGTCGCATTATTCAAATATATTGTGTGTGTGGACAATATATGTAAATGGAGTTATCAGGTGGTTATTTTGTACAGATTTTCAATATGTTTTTTTTTGCGATCTGATTATAAAAATAATAAATATTATCTATAAAATACGAAAAGAGTACGTACGTACGAAAAGCGATATGTAAAAATTCACAAGGTATTCGAAGGGGGCAAAAGGATCCTTTCTAACTTGGAATAGTATTTCGATCAGTACCGTTTATCATTGTCAATTCCGTTGATCAATGCCTCACTGTGTTTTTTAATGTTCAGGTGGAATGAATCATATTAAAAAAAATGCAAATACTCACCAATGATGTGAATGATTTTTTCCCTTTTAGTTGCAGTTCTACCTATTAAAAAATTCTCCGGTTTCACATCCCGATATATTAGATGTCTTGTGTGAACATATTCGATACGATGTAACTGTAAAAGACAAGCGTCACAATTAGGCCGGCCATGTTTTCAATTGCGGGTGTCAACAGAGATCGTTCCGTAAAGTAATTTTTCGTTCGTTAAAACGTTAACAAATTGACCGGTCGGCCGATAATTTAATGCAATTACACGTCGATCGCGAGAGCATACATTTGGACAATCCTATCGTACCGTACAAAGAACTATGTACTCGGTAATTCAAATGAAAGCATTATTGTGTGTGGGAACGGCGAAGATGGTACACGTAGATTGGTTAGCGCTGCGTTATTGTTTCGTACGAGAGAACGGATAAGAAACTATATAGGGTACACATTAGCGTCAATTCGCATGAATTCAAGTTCAACATAATCTACGGATAGAGTTACAGTCTGATAATTACAGTTGAAGGATCACGACTGACTAGGCTTGCCTCTGTAATAAAACTACAATATCTATATACAACTGAGAAGGTCAAAGGCAAATGGTTTGAATATTAACTTTTTTATACATTAATACGTACCAGCTGCATGGCGATCATCAATACAGTCTTTAAGGAGAAACGACGGCCGCACAAGTCGAACAGATCTTCCAGCGATGGCCCCAGCAGTTCCATGACCAACGCATTGTATTTACCGCACGGTCCGAAGTAGTACACTTCGGGGATCCCCTCCGCCGTCGACGGCGCTACAGCAGCCAAGGAATAAAGGGTAGGAGAGAGGAGAAAGAGAGAGAGAGAGAAGGATAGAGGAGAAAGAGAAGGAGAGATAATATTATTACTCACGTGACACAATGCGAGCATTGCTCTCGTACGCACCCTTGCAAGGCACAACACTGGGGCCGATACTTTACATCATGTTTTTGCAAAATAATAAAACGGTGACGCGCGAGAGCATTGCTTCGGAAAAAGAATCGCGATAAAAGAGCGTCTGTATCTCAAACAATAGTTTTGTCGCTTTATCGGCGAAGCGATCGGGAGAGCCAACAACGTCACGACCACGGCAATCGCCTTTCACAATGTAGCATTGAATATCGGCCGCGGTGTTGTGCCAACGTCGATAATATCTAAAGTCGCCGCCACAAGTGCAGATAACAACATGTAAACAACCCTTCAGGAGTTCGTGAAAGTTTCCAATCTAGTATTCCAAATGTATGCAAACTTCATAAAAACTAACCACGCGAAATTGTCTTGTACTATGTAGAATACGGTAAAAAAAATTAAGCTCTACATTGACTTTGTAGAGTACGATTAAATTTCAACTCTGCATTATCATTTTAATATCATTCTGTACAACATGTAATTTACTTTAAACGATATTACTATAATATAAGTGTTTCTCGACTGCATTCTTTTAAATGCTTGTTGAAATCTCACATGTGACTCGTTTTTATTGTATACAGAACGAAAGACAATTTAAATATATTTTTGAATATTAGCTAACTTATGCTCGGGGTAAATTAACATTCCCCATGTTGCAATCAAACATCCATTAAAGGGTAGTTGCATATTTGCATCCGCTTGTGGCGTGCAAACAAAAAACCAAAACTATGATACACAAACTATACGTGATACTGTACGTTTCACATGGACTCACTAGTTGCATTGCGATCATGAGAACGGTCTTGAGCCTGAACCTTCGGCCGCAATGCACGAACAGGTCCTCCAGCGAAGGGCCTAACAACTCCATGACTATGGCGTTATACCGACCCCCGCACGTACCCAAGTAGTACACTTTTGGTATTCCCTCTGAGCAAATTGAATGGTTGAATTTTTGTTTCTATATACGCATGTACATGTTAATGGATCGATTCAGGCAATTTCAAAAACATTTCAAGATCAAAAGAATTTAACAATATTTACATAGCTTCCTGAACAGTATTTTATTTTATCAACTTAGTTCTTTCACTAAAAGTTACTTTTAATATGTTTGTGTTAGAGCGAACACATCGAGGATATACTAACATTTTATATGAA
>DVPD01000312.1:0-12177 GCA_018237605.1 Apyrrothrix (Melanopyge) sp. n. Burns01
CACTATTCCAGATTCCGAGCCAATACTAGAAAGTCTAATTTTAGAAAAATCTAATAGTACTCGACCCGGGATTCGAACTCAGGACCTCTCGATCGGTAGTCGCGCATGCAACCGACACGACCAACGAGGCAGTCTATTTTGAATAAAATTGTGTTAAAAATAAACTTTGTCTCCCGCCCTGAGAAATTTCTTCGTCTTGCTAGTGTGCCACCCCTAACTTTTCTATACTTCCGTTTTCATAAATCGACGAACTTCGTAACAACGTTTGTAATTAAAGTAAATAAAACATCATTTCAGATCTTAGTACAAGAATAGATTGTGTTTTTTTTTCTATAATGAGTTATCGCAATCAACATTAGTCCGTTTCCGTCCACTGTGGACATAGGCCTCTCCATTAACACACCACTGAGCTCGATCCTCAATTCTTTGTAGGAAGGATACAGTGGCACACACAAACGTTATTCATCAAACCTAAAACCACCGTCATATTTCATAAAAATCGTTTAAGCACAAACAGACAGTCTAACGGAGGTCCTTTCACTTTGTTACTACTAATATGGATGGTATCATAAACGCTCAGTGTTAAATATCAGTATCAAATGTATCACTTTTATATGCATAAAAATCATCATCAACCCTTTTATCTTTGCACCGTTGGACCCAAGTCATGGTCAAGTTACGCGATATAAGGCAGTTCCATCTATCAAGTATTGCGCAGTGGTTTCATCAAATGTTTGCGTGTTTGCCAAATGTTTGTCGCCTGTTCCGTAATGCCGTGGCCTCGATATTACGTATCGGTAAAGGATACAATTAGCCAACAGGTGGTTGACGTATATAAATGACGTCCGAGACTGTATATGTACAAAACTGCAGGGGCTACAAATGTCTGACCATTAATTAGGTGGCCCGTGTGTCTGTGACCGTCTATGCAAAAAATATGTTCTGCTCTCTATTTCAATATTGATTTCCGTCTAATTTATAGCAGTTTAATATTATTGTACCATCACGCCAGGTCGTTTACGGGGTAGGCCGACTATCGAGGGCTAAATATTTCTATCTTAATAGACCTAACTTGTTTGTTTGACATTGATAATTCCTTCCATAATAACCAGTATATAATCCATTCGGTTTACAACAGATTCGTATATAATCTGATAATAAATTGCAAAAGTCATAAATCTTTACATTACTAAAGTAGCATCATAAGGCTTTAGGTCACCTCCGTTTTTAGCACCGCACCACCATTTAATTTTTGCCAAGTGACAAAAACGGCTTGCTTTTATATTTCAGTCCAGCCTGTCTTTGACTTCATTTTTTTCTATTTCCGCTAGTTAGTCCTATTTCTGCCTGTAAGTGTCTATCAGTTAGTGTCTATCATACGGCCTGAACTGCACGCCAGTTGCAAAATTGCAGTTTGGGAGCAGTTGTTGCTCGGTTGATATATGTATGTAACTGCATCGAAATGGGAAAATATGTAGTAATATTAGAATTGGAGCAGATGCCCTAAGACATCTCTTTTAATGAACACGTCTACAGGCACCCTACGCATACGCAAAGCCGTAAAAGATAAACCCAACCGGCCGCTAACGGTCCGTGCGGCAGGTGACGCGTGACCCACTCAGCGTTCATTGAGATTTACACACGCATCTGTCTACACCTCTTATCGTGTATAAATCTACATAGAATAATGCTAGTGCTCCGTGGATTAGTAACTTGGCCGCGGTTTGCTTTTAAACAGGTTACCACTTTGGTAGATGGCAGATTTTCCGTCGCCCAGCCTACTGCGGCTTTTGGGGCTTATCGAAAACTATCGGCAGGCTTTAGATCGCTTGAAATTATTTTAATTAACAAACCGCACTTAAAATAGATATACGCAGATCCGTCCTTTAGTTTCAGAAGAAAAGTACCAGCACTTGCGCATTATAGTGGTAACTCAATATGAGTGTATCCTTACAGTTTTCAGTGCCTATCCTACTATCCTGTTTCCTTTATATTAAACTGGCCAATGCCTATTCGAGATCCGGTGAAATGCTTAGTTTTGAAACCTCAGTCACTGGTATTTGTCATTCACCAAAGTTTTTTTTTGTAGCCATTATATATTACTTACTTTTATATTCCTTTGATGCAAAACGAACTTTTTCAGAGGCCTATCAATACGTCAGATGTTAGATGATATCAAATTTAGATAGGGCGTGAAAAAAGTATTTGAATTATTAGGTTACTAGTTATATAGGCTTTAAAATGTACTGATCAATACTTATATGTATTAAAGGTGTATTATATATTGAGAGATTGGATGAACAAGAATAATAAATTACTGGAAATTGTCTGACACAACTCGCTAGCTACTACGATACCTACACTGAACATTGCTGGTAATATGTCAGAAACCTAACCCAGTAGTTCCACAAGTGACTAAACAAAGTTTCAATTCAATATGCCAACGAGTTAGTGTTGATTTATAAGTATCTATGTATAAAGATAGAATCAACCGGAGCTCGTGAAGCGTTACACCACCCGGATGCGCCATCTAGCGCGCGGTGTGACTTAACGCAAATTGTAATGGCGGCACGCGTTGCACAACGCAAGCGTAGCGTGGACATCAGGGATTTTCCGTGACAGTTTGTGTATTATCTTTGGAAAGCTGGTATGATACCGAATATTGAAGGAGTGAAGTACGATGTAATTGGTTACGAGCTCCACCTTAAGAGCCCAAGCCAACCTCGCTTGCACGAGCAGACGAAGTTGGCTTGGGATTGTAGCAGGGTGCACCACAGGTACATACATAACAGACTAGGGTTAGGCGACCGCTTGATTCGGTTGTTTATTTATTATAGCACGCAGCAGACAGAGAGTGCGATAGCAATGTGTTTTGTGTCAATAACGGACACGTAACACTAGATCTTAATTGGTCACCGAAGTATATTTTCTATAGTTATTCTTAAAAAAACTTCATTCTATAACGCTCTGAGAATAGCTTAGAAGGAAGTTCATTTCACATTTCACCTGCGATCGATAATTCGTAACGTGCGAACCGTGGCGGGACGTCAACCGTACACAAACGAAGACTGATTGTTAATTCTTCGCGGAGTGAAATACTGAAGGAAGAATGATTTAGATGAGTTCAAACGACGAACAGGGAAAGTTCGATTCCCGAAGTTTTTATCCGGCATTTTGTAGCAAGAGTAACCTTGGACTAAACTAGAAATTATCTATTTAACGAAACCTGTATAATCAAGAGCAGTTTCGTTCCTACGTGGTTCGAGCGAGAGTAATACTTAGTTTATTTGGTTTTGGTTTCGGTTTAAAGTTTCTTTATTTCTCATAAGACTTACATTGGTCACTTAAAATGAGAAACTTAAAAGCTAAAACGGGTACATTATTGTCCGATGTGTCTGTGCGTGTGTGTGAGAGTGGGCGCGTGCATGCGTGTATTTGCATGTGTGTGCTGGCTTAGTATGTATGTATGTGTGAGTGATAGTGTCGGTGTGTGTGGCTAGATGCATAATAGATTTTATATTGAAACGTTTATTATTTATTGCTTTTTATTTATTTATTATGTATTGTTTAAGATTTTTTTTAAATTTGTTAAAGGATTTCATATTAGTTAAATTGTCCGGTAAATCATTATACATTTTAGCTCCTTCATTTTTTATATTTCTCTTTCCGTAGCTGGTTCTTGCTATTGATGTTAGTAGTATATTTGTATTTTTACGCCTTTTTGAAAATTTTGTGGGGGTTTTGATAATAAATTGTAGTTGTGTATTTATTGTTTTATTTAGAATTTTTCTGATTAGAAGACAAGTATTGTAGGTGTATATTTGTTTGATATTGAGAAGTTTTGTTGTTTTATAAAGAGTAGCTGTAGGTGTTAAATAGTCTAATATAAAAAGTATTTTTATAAGTTTATTTTGTACTCTCTGTAGCGGAAGTAGATTAGTTGTGGCTGCAATATTTAAATTAAATGTGTATATAATATATATAATTATCAATGTTTATCAGCTTCCTAGTTACAATGTTACAAGCCTTAAATAATAGTAGTTTAAAATAAGAAAGCATTGTGCGAATTGTTCTAAAGTATCAATATTACTATTCCTTTCACTTGATCAGTCTATACAAAATATCTACCAAATGAACAAAAAATAAGTAAGGGATCTCATAACTACAAATAATTTAAATAATTTGTAGTTGTAGCAAGTGAATGGCGGTGAATAATAATATTATCACAATTAAACCACAACAGATTAATGAATATAAAAGTAATAATACAATGTATAATTTGATATTTTTTATTATTATCAATTACATAAATGCAATTGCAATAAGATAATCCTTGTATTGTATTGGAAACAAAAAGTTCCCGCCCGTTTCGTTTCTTCTTTAAAAACAAAATTATATCTAGGACTTCATAACGCTTAATCTAACGCTTTCAATATCCATTTAGATTTAAGTCTTAACCTTACAATTAGAGAGAAAAACAAATGTGATTTCCCGTACGAATCAGCATTTCAGAACTCACATCGTACCACCTTCGGTAACATACATACATTAAATGATGACTAAATTGATCGGTATATTTAAATAGACATTATGCGACTCGCAGCTGTTGTACACGTCCGCTTACCACGGCTGCAATATGAAAAATAAAACCAGAAACAACGTTATATAATATTAGGAATGTAAGTAAACACTTTTCTAGATCTTGTCCTTACACTGCGAAAGCCCAGTTCAAGCAGATAAAAGTTTCTGTCCTATTCTTATCGAAGCCCAAAACGTGTACCTACAGCGGAAAAATTGCTGGCTAAACAAATTTACCGGGAACAAACAGATAAGTAAGGAAAAAAGAGATTTCTCGCTGCCACATTTCATAAAAAATGATAAGTGTCTTATCCTAAGGCACTGTTTTCATCGCTGGCGTATGAAAGTGTGCGTGCGGGCTTGGGTCTCTTCCCAGCATGGGTCTCTCCAGGGTTCGAAGCTCAATCAAGCTACTTCACAAAACCTCTAAAATACGACAGCATTCAGTACCAGAGTTATACTGGTATGCGTGTTAAAACACAAAAGCAAATACGCAATTACCCAAACCAAAATAATTTTCTAAGTTCAACCTTAACATATTAGCTCTAGGGCGGCAATCAAATTCAATTACCTTAACACACAAATCGCCAGATATGACGTTCCTTGTACTTAGTTACACATATTTTAGGCGACGTAAATTCACGCTTGTATATCCCCGAAGAGGTAGGTTTCACCAGTTATGTTATACGTTCCACCATGGATTAGGTGGTGAACCTATTGCCAATATTTTAAAGTATTCTTTTTATTTTAAGTGGCTTTTCTTTTTGACGGACATGATGAGACACCCAGAAAATGTTTAAATATAAATGGGACTGCTTCACGTTGTCAGTTATTTACTTGTTTTATGTTTTTCAGACTTACTTTGACTCTCGTTGTTAAGTATTTTATGCTTTAAGCTGAAATGATTTTTATTAGGCTAACTTTTTAAAGGGTAAAAATAAAACTAAAATTATTTTCTGCTGAATTGTTCACTCTAATTTGCATGTTAAATAGCATTCACAAACCTAGCTGGATTTCTTTTTTAATAAATAATGGTAATATTAATAATTACTATTTTTATACCATGACGGCAGGTCCCTAACGGAGTAGACAAAGGACACCTTGCCTATCTAATGTGCATCTTCATTATAAAGTTAATAAATTACGTAAAATAACATAAAATAACTTTTCATAAATACGAGTATATCCGAAAAGTGAGAGTGTTCTACACTCAGCCTACCGCTTCGGGGATTAGAGGCTTGATTTTACATTATAAAAATATTCAGTATAGATTCACTCAAGTATTTTTTTTACATTTTGTGATAGCCGGCTATTTAACAGCAATAAGGTTAGTTGGGCCCCTCTACCATTACCGAGGATCCGAACTATCTCCATACTAAGTTACAAAAAAAAATATTGACCATACCAAGTCACAAACAAAGTATTGACATGAAAACGCAACAGATATATAAAATTAAAAAGAAACAATAATCACCGCAGGAAATTATGTTAAAATTAATATATAACACAGGCCTCATTAAAAAATATTCCATTGTCATTTAGATCATACTGTCCGCTTATGAATTTGAGTGGCAAAATTAACTATTAGAAAAAATAATATCAAATGTGTAGATGTCACCGTCAATTTCAATGTAAGCTAAATATTCAAAATATACAAATGAAAATCCGTTGAAACCATATTTTTTAAGTAAACTGATCTCACACTATTTTCGTACGATTCATAACATAATAAAATGGAAATGAACATACAGCGATGCTTCTGGAATGCAAGAGAAGAGGTACGTAAATATAATTATATCATCACATCCGGTCCCTTACGAGTACCTACAGTACTTTTTTCACTATTCTTTTAACCTTTCGATTTGGCTCAGTTTTCAATATTTCCGTCTTATTTTCTCAGATACACACTTAAGCGGACGGTATTATTGTTCTTTCAATCTAAGACATCTTGTATTTGCTTTACCATTTATAGTTTTGTACTTTAACATCTATGAACACGAAATCCTAACTGCATATTGTCTTCTCTCATGTCTTTAATGTAGTTATTAGTAGTAGTACTAGTAGATATAATTCTATCATCATGCCACATCCTTTACGAATTGGGCAGATAGCGCCGAATGCCAAAGCTCATAAATGTACATAAGACGTATTTTCTCAAGTATTTGCCAGTTATTTTCTCAGCTATACCTAAGGCTTATTGAAATGGACCGCTGAACCATAAAAATTCATCTTCATAATCATAACCAACTCTATCTTTGATTTCAGAACATAACTCACTTTTCAAGATAAAAAGAGTAAGGGCCAAAGTTTGCCACGGTAGTTAAGCAGTAGAGTACTATTAGATTTTTCTGACTAATGTTGCTTTCCGCATAGATATATTTAATATTAAAAACGCAAATTTCTTATTATAGTCAGACCTTTTTTAGATCTCTGCAATAGAAAATCGAAATCGAACCCACTAGATTATCACTGCTTTACTGTCTCAATTATATATTAATGATGGTTTATTTGAAACCGTACTACATATGACGGCTTAATGACTCGTTTCCAAATTCTTTACAGTATGGCAGTTGAAGCCTTGATTCTACTATCCATATATGTATATAGACTCTACTATCCGGCGCTTGGAAATAAAATCTGGACTTAGAGATTATTGTAACTCGGCTCCTTCAAAATAATTGTAAATGTGTATACGCATGATAACCAATTATTGAAAAGGTTCTATCACCATTTAAAGGATTTTACTTAAGCCATAATTACTAGTTTAATGAAAGTAATGATCAACTGCACATAAACGTTACGCAAAGGTAACAGTGAAGACTTTATAAAATAACTGGACAAATTAAATTGACGTGCCTGAAACGTTACACTCAAATCATTGGAATACCGTTTTCAATAATATATTCGATAAAAACGATAGGAATTGATAGAAAAAAATCGTAATGCGAGGGTCGTGTTTATTTCATTTACATTCATTTATATAACACGAGACAAAAACCGTGACATCACGCCTGTTATTTTTGTTTTTAAATAAAAATGCATCGATAACCGAAAATACATACATATTCTGGTAAACTTAAGGTGAAAGTGAAAGCCAAGCCTTAAGTAATCTAGGTATGTTACCGCCAGAGAACAATAAACGAAAACAAAAAATATATAACTTTCTTATAAAGTACCGAAAACACTCAGGAGAGCCTCGCCTCGCACGAGTTTACATTTTCCAGACACGTCTCAAATGAATTTCAGGTAACATTGATGACTCCGCGACATGGACGTACGCAGGAAGTCCTATTTCAGGGGTTTAGGGTATTTGTAAACATTTTTTTTTGTTTTACTTATTCACAGCATAGACTAAATATAGTTTAGACGCGGAAGAATCCAATAACTGATGTCAGCACATCATACTGACTGATAGATTAGTGTATTTTTTGAAAAGATTATTATCAAACGAGTACTAAATTATTGGCATGTAGATAGCCATGCTAGGCATCCGAATTTAACAAGACTGTAAGAATGGATTAGTTCTTTTCAAATAAGCTTATTACTATACTATTTATAATGCCCCGTTAGCCGAATGTCCTGTGACCGAGATGTCCTGGGTTCAAATCCCGGATAGAGTACTATTAGATTTTTCTGACTAGAATTTGTAATAAAATTTCTAGTAGTGGGTCGGAATCTGGACTCATGCCCGGTGTATCTCAATAGGCTCGCCCCCTATATCATGGTGGGACCTAAACGTGATTGGTGAAACGTAGCAGTGTAGTACATTTCGCTGCCTACCTCTTTGAGGATTACAGCCGTGATGTTACGTTTTTGATTACTATTGAGTGTTGTTAATAATATTAATTCGTTAATATGCGTTGGTAATGGAATTACAGGAATAAGGCAGTCGGGTTAGTCATGCTGTCAACATGAGGGCAGTTAGTATAATGTAGTATCCATATTGCAGCCGGTTGTTATTTGTGAGGATTAAGAGACGATAACTAGCCCTTTGGTATGCATGTGGACCACAAGAACCCCTCTGATCTCAATACAAATTGTTTTAACAACTTACTTTGAGGTAAAAATAGATGTAGCGGTGGTAGAAATCTGACCGAACCATACGCTTGATCTACCACATTCCAAATGAACAGACTGTGTATTGTATGTACAGGAAATAGAAAGAACAGTGGCACATAATTTCCCCATACAAAATCACTTCAGTCGTAGCTGTATAAACTCAAATTTCCTGCTTACACTGCTCCAGGGAACAATACTAAAAACTTTTTATGTAAACAGACATGTAACTTCGTTGCTATTTTCTCACATTAAATTGAACATTATTCCACATTTTAATGATTATTTACTTCTAAGAAATGTTATAAAGTTACTGCTTTTTCTGACATTTACTCCCCTTTTCCTTATAGTTTCAAATTTATATTCAAGAATTGTAATGCAAATGAATTTCGATTATGTAAAAATTAGCTTAAGCTTCGGTATTTTGTAGACGCAATTGTTCGAATTTTGACACCAAATAACAAATGCAAATACGTATGGCTGAAAGTGTTTACACACTAGGCGTCTCAAATGAACTATTAGGGCGCAAGTGGAAAATACTAAATCGGAACTTCGTATGTTTGTATTAAAATCGAGATTGTTAAACACGTGCTTTATATAAATATAGATTGCAATTTAGGAACTATAGGTTGAACTCATCTGTAATATTCAGTGTGTGTTGATTGTTTCAACATAAATACAGCACATTGTTATTAATGTTGATGAAATTTGACTGGCTCATCTGTCAGTGTCAGTGGTTAATGAAACTGACCTCTGCACTAGGGATCGTGGGCTCGATTCTCACCCAGAATAAATATTTGTGTGATGAACACAAGTATTTGTTCTATATCTAGGTATAAAAATGGTTATCATAACGCAAACTCATGACGCTTACATTGGGATCAGATGTTCGTTTGTGTAGACGCCCAATATATCATTATTATTTATATTATTACATTAATAAGAAAATTAATTTCCATTGCATTTAAGACTTTGCGCTTAATAAAAAAATGGCAACGGGACCTAAATGCTGTTAGATTAGATATTCCACTTCGTGTTCAAGTTCACTTTTATGTTTCTTAAAAAGTACGCATAGCAAGTATCTCTTGGTTGTAAAATGCCGATTAAATTTGTAAAAAAATACCTCAGCTTCGTTAATAGTTTATAAAACGCATAGCTACGTCTTGAAATACTCAGTAACAGTAGTTTTACTTGGGTGCATCAATTTTTTTGCCATTTCTATTTTTTCTAAGGCACACTAAGTTGCCGCCTTAGGGACGCATACGGTAAAAACATATTTCCCCTGAAACCTACTTTACGAAATACAACGTTGCTTACTTTAAAAATTTATTTCAATGCTCTTTCTAACTTTAGTTTCTCTCTAAATTTAAAATGAGAATGATAATTGAGACCGTTTATTACGCAGTTTACACAAGCCGCAGTTTACGCCGTAATTCGGAGTTTACAAATACACAAATTGGCCTGCTTGCTGACTGGTGGCTTGTTCTGAAATTACGTCAACAAAGTTGTGTGTATATCGCTTTATCACAAAAATAAATGTAAATATGCTGGGTCAATTCAAAGAACAAATATTTAATTTTTTCATGAAAAGGTACATACACTACATTGCTTCATGCCATAACCATGTCGACAATTAGAGAAATGTAATTTACTTATATTAGTATTGGCATCGTTTATTTTATATTTATCTAATTACTTTAATGTTTATTCCGTTTTATCTTTGCTTCATGTTTCCTATTTTATGTCATTATCACGCCTACATACATTACGCTTGTATTTTCCAAAAAAGGTAAGTAAATTGTAAACGATTAAATCATTATGCATTTATTATTCATTCTGCACATTGACTGCCTCGTTGGTTGAGTGATTGCGAGCGTGACTGCCGATCGAGAGATCGTGGGTTCGAATCGGGTTCATTACTATTAGATATACTAACAAGAATTTCTTGTTATAATTTCTAGTAGTGGCTCGGAGTCTGGATCTGTGTCCGGTTTATAACAATAGGCTCACCACCTATTCCATAATGGGACTTAAATGTAATTGGTGAAACGTGAGAATATACTACACTCCCCTATCTCGAGGATTGCCTCCTTGAGGATCTCGTTGAAATACAGGCGTTACATTACGTTACTGTCCATCACTTGAATTCTTAAAATCACATATAATATCAGTTATCTCTTGTAAAAAAATATTCTTAACTGTCAGTTAACGTCTTTCACGCCCACAGCTTTTATTACATATAGAATAAATATAAAAAAAACCTATCAGTGGAAAACGTATAAGGAGTCTTGGTTTTTCTATAGATGACGCGCAGCGCAATACAATTAACGTAACATAACGTAACGTAACATCACGCCTGTAATCCCCGAAAAGGTAGGCAGAGGAGTGTAGTACACTCCCACGTTTCACCAGTTACGTTTACGCTCCAATATGGAATAGGTGGTGAGTCTATTGTCATACACCGGGCACATGAGAGGGTTAAGGCATAGTCTACCACGCTGGCTAAGTGCGGGTTGGCAGACTTCACACACCTTAGAAAACATTTTTTGTAACTCTGAGGTGTGCAGTTTTCCTCACGGTGTTTTCCTTCACCGTTATAGCAAGTGATATTGAAACTTAAAACGCACATTTTGTAAAGAGGTGCGCGCTATGGATTTGAACTCGGCCTCCCGGAGTGAGAGGCTGTATTTCATACCATATCAGTGCTTTTTTTGCTGTAAACTATATTATCACTAAATAGTGTTCACAACACATGAAAGTCAGAAATTTGCATTCCCATCAGAAGAAGGAGGCAAACACTAAATAGAGTTTAAGTATCCGTGACCTCTTTTAGTAAAAATAATTAAATTCATATTTTTAATGATATAACAAATAGATACTTCTACTTCTAGAAATAGATGTCTTAATTTTTTTTTAATAATTGAAGTACTACGGTTGATTGCAGTAAATAACGATTAGATTTTTTTTCAATGCAATGCGATTAGCAACATATGTACATATGAACCATATGAAATCCAACAAAAGGGCAGGATAATATACGGCTGCCGTTATCCGAAGTGCCCTTAATACTGCGCTTAAGTGGGCGAGCCAGAGACGTTCAGAGGCTTTTCGGGCCCGACACTCCTAAGCCTTTTAATATCACCCCCAGCGCTCCAAGATCTTACACGTTACATAAGTTTTTAATGGCATTTGTAATGATATCCTTGCTTTTCATTGTAATATACTGAATAAATATTCATTTTTATTATTTTTATTGCTCGCTTAATTTTTTTAATCCGTTGTCACCATCATCATTTTTTTATGATTCGACATTCGCAGGTCTGCTCTGCGCTGGTCAACACTCAGTATGAAAAGCCATAGTCCGCTACCCTTTACAATTGCGAGTTGGCAGATTTCACACGCGTTTTACAACATTAATGATACTTCCCAGGCATGTAAATTTCTGCATAATATTTTTCTACGCTACTGCAATAAATAATCTTGGAAACCCAAATAATGCGATAAGTCAGTTTCGTGGATGAATGCCTGGAAACATTGCTTATA
>DVPD01000313.1:0-12168 GCA_018237605.1 Apyrrothrix (Melanopyge) sp. n. Burns01
CACCGAGAGAACTCGCAGTCAACCCACTAAAGAGACTGCTTTACTGGATAGATTACGGTCAGTACCCTCGCATTGGAAAAGCTTACCTTGATGGTAGCAACTGGCAAACGCTTGTCAGTTCAGGCATATCAAACCCAAGAGACTTGACCATAGACATGTTAACTCATGACGTTTACTGGGTTGATTCCAAACTGGATCAGATTCAAAAGATCTCATATAATGGTGGGAACAGACAACTTATCAGATCAAACCTTCCAAATCCGATGGGTATTGCTATACATACTGGGAGTGTTTATTGGGTGGACAGGAATTTACAGACGATATACAAGGCATCCAAATTACCAGGTAACATGTCGGTGCCTGAAAAGTTGCGCACAAATCTACCAAAGCTTCGTGATATTGTCATATTCGATGTTAATAACCAACCCACAGATGACAACAATCCATGTCGCAAACTTGGAAACGGTGGATGCGATCAACTTTGCTTCAGCTATCCTCCAGAAGCAAACAAAGGATATACTCATAGGTGTGAATGTGCCACAGGTGAAATATCAGCTAGCAATCCAAAGAAATGTGATGTTGTAGACGAGTACCTTGTTTTCACCACTAGAACTGAGATCCGTGCTGTAAATTTAGATCCAAAATCGACCGGAGTACCATTTAAACCTATCGGAAATCTAACAAATGTTGTTGGTGTCGAGTTTGATTATGCTGATAACAAATTATTCTTCACGCAAATCCGCCCATGGGCTAGAATCGCTTGGATGTCTGCCAATAATCCAATCGCTGCCAATATACAAAATATTATTAGCAAAAACATCAACCCTGAAGGTATCTCGTACGACTGGACTCAAAGAAAAATCTATTGGACTGACAGCTCTAATAACTCAATTTATGCAATGAATCTTGATGGAACTGAAATGGTTATGATTGCTAGAGTGGAACGTCCAAGGGCTATAGTCGTAGATCCTTGCAATGGAACATTGTACTATACAGACTGGGGTCGATTTGGAACTTCCGGCAAAATATATAGAACTACAATGGCAGGGTCATTAAAAAAAGCTATCATTGACAAAGATCTGTCTCAACCTAGTGGTCTTACGATTGACTTTGACGAGAACATGCTCTATTGGACTGATGCTGTCCGGGAAAAGATTGAACGATCTAAATTAGATGGATCAGATCGAGAGGTTTTAATATCTGCCACAATTTATCCTTTTGCCATAACGGTCTTCGGCGATTACATTTACTGGACTGACTTACAATTACGAGGAGTTTACCGAGCCGAGAAACACACAGGAGCTAATATGGTAGAAATGGTTAAAAGACTTGAAGACTCACCTAGAGATATACATGTTTACAGCACTAGCAGGCAGAAATGCCAAAAGAATGCTTGTAATATTAGCAACGGCGGTTGCGCTCAAAGTTGTCATCCAGCGCCAAACAATTCCGTAGAATGTAAATGCGACGACAACACTAAGCTTGTCAACGAAGGTCGCATGTGCGTAGCCAAGAATATTACGTGCGATCCCAGTAAATTCTTTTGTGCAAATGGAAAATGCATCAGTCGAATGTGGTCTTGTGATGGAGATGACGATTGCGGTGATAACACCGATGAAGACAAAAATTACTGTGCTTATCACTCTTGCTCACCAAATGAGTTCCGTTGCAATAATGGTAGATGTATATTTAAATCTTGGAAATGTGATCACGAGAACGATTGCAAAGATGGTTCAGACGAAGAGGGATGCGTTTATGCTCCATGCGATGAGGGAGAATTCACCTGTCAGAATTCCCGTTGTATCGCGATGTCGCAGGTATGTAACGGTATAAATGACTGTAAGGATAACATCACGTCAGATGAGACTCACGAGCGCTGTCCCAGGAATACCACTTGTCCTCCTAACCATCTTAAATGTGAGAAGACTAACATTTGCGTAGAGCCATACTGGCTATGTGATGGTGATAATGATTGCGGTGACAACTCTGATGAAGATCCGCTACACTGCGCCCAACGAACCTGCCCACAAAATAGCTTCCGTTGCCCGAATCATCGCTGTATTCCTGCTACTTGGTATTGTGATGGAGATGACGACTGTGGTGACGGAGCTGATGAACCACCAGAATATTGTCGCTCGGAAGGCAGAACTTGTTTTGGCGATCTATTTACCTGCGACAATGGAAACTGTATACCGAGGATATATATATGCGATGGGGATAACGATTGTCTTGATAACAGTGATGAAGATGATAGGCACCAGTGCAACGAAAGAAAATGTGACTCTGAAACAGAGTACACATGTCAGGAAAATAAATTCTGGGGTAGAGCTCAATGTATTCCCAAAAAGTGGCTTTGCGATGGTGACCCCGACTGTATTGACGGTGCTGATGAAAACTCTACTATCCATCATTGCTCCACGCCGACTCCATGTTCTGAGGATCAATTCCAATGTAATAATGGAAGATGTATCAATGTCGGATGGGTATGCGATCATGATAATGATTGTGGAGATGGTTCAGATGAGGGAAAGCATTGCAATACACAGTACAAACAATGTACGGATCAAGAGTTTAAATGTCAGAACTTTAAATGTATACGAAACCATTTTAGATGTGATGGAGAAGATGATTGTGGCGATCATTCGGACGAAGTTGATTGTGCGAAACAAAACAAAACTTGTCCTACCGGCCAGTTTAAATGTAACAACGATCAATGTATTGACAACAGATTGGTTTGTAATAAGGTGTCTGATTGTTCTGATGACTCCGATGAACCTGCACACTGTAATGTAGACGAATGTGCTAAATTAGAAATCAACCAGTGCGGTCACAAATGTATTGATACGTTAACTGGGTATTACTGTGATTGTAATCAAGGATATAAACTACTCAGCGATGGCAAAGCGTGTGCAGACGTAGACGAATGCGTTGAAACACCTGGTGTCTGTTCACAACGTTGTTCAAATACACCTGGTTCATACTATTGTAAATGTAATGATCAATACTATGAAAGAGAACCTGATGAACATACATGTAAAAGAAAAGATAACATAACAGCTTGGGTCATTTTTACGAATAAGTATTATGTCAGAAATATGTCAACAGACGCTACTCTCTACAATCTAGTACACCAAGATCTTATGAATGTGGTGGCAATCGACTTTGATGTCAAAGAACAAAAAATGTACTTTGCCGACGTTTCTGCTAAAACTATTTATAGATCCGATTACTCTGATCCCAATCCAAATAAAGAAGTAGTTATACGACATGATTCTCATGGACTAGAAGGCATTGCTGTTGACTGGGTTGGAAGAAAACTTTATTGGTTAGATAGGCATTCAAAAAATTTGGACGTTTCGGAACTGGATGGCACTAGACGTAAGACTTTGAAAACAGGTATTGCTGACCCTCGAGCGATTGTTGTACATCCCGGTACTGGATATTTGTACTACACTTCATGGCATCTTCAAGCCTACATTGGAAAATTAGGTATGGACGGCTCTAACTTTACAGCTATTTTGAACTGGGAAAATGACATCGCCTGGCCAAATGCTTTAACTATAGATTATTTTACTGATAGAATATACTGGGCTGACGCTCACTTGGATTATATTGGTTCTGCTGATTTAGAAGGTAAACACAGACACGTAGTTCTATCAGGTAGTAAAGTTCCTCACGTTTTTGCGCTGAGTTTGTTTGACGACGAAATTTATTGGACGGACTGGAATCTTAAAGCAATAAGTAAAGCAAACAAACATTCTGGTGAAAATCTGACCACCCTTCGAAATACAACGCACCGACCCTACGATATTCATGTCGTGCACCCGTTGCGACAACTATTTTATCCTAATCCATGTGGTACTAACAACGGTGGATGTTCGCACCTTTGTCTCTTAGCACCACCTCACGAATCTAGTTACTTAAACATCGAAGGCTATGGTGAAGAAGGTGCAACTACATATAAATGTGCTTGTCCCAATCAATTTTATTTAGCGCGAGACTTGAAAACCTGTATAGCTAATTGTACCGACGGTCAACATAGATGTAATGGACGAGACGAAAAATGTATACCATGGTTCTGGAAATGCGATGGCGAGAAAGATTGTATGGATGGTTCTGATGAACCTGACACGTGTCCAGTTAGGCATTGTAGAGCCGGATCTTTCCAGTGTAAGAACACCAACTGTACCCCTGCTGCTACTATTTGCGACGGTACCGATGACTGCGGAGATGGAAGCGATGAAGCCCAGTGCGCACACAATTGCCCAATTTTGGAATTCAAATGTAAAACTAGTGGCCGATGTATTCTTGACAGCTGGAAGTGTGATGGCGATACGGACTGCAAAGACAATAGTGACGAAGATCCAGTAATGTGTCACAATAGACCTTGCAATCCTGACACTGAATTCTCCTGCAAAAATGGCCGTTGCATTCCCAAACTCTGGATGTGTGACTTCGACAACGATTGTGGAGACGACTCCGACGAGCCAGCTTATATGTGTCGGCAAAAGAATTGTACAACTGGGTGGAGACGTTGTCCGGGCCAATCTAACTACCGTTGCATACCCAAATGGTTGTTCTGCGACGGTAAAGATGATTGTCGAGATGGTTCCGATGAGTTACCTGAAAATTGTCCAACTTGCAATAGCGAAACAGATTTCACATGCGATAATAAACGGTGTATACCAAAACAGTGGCTGTGCGACTTTACTGATGATTGCGGTGATGGAAGCGACGAATCTGAAACTGTTTGCCAGCATAAGTACAGAGAATGTTCCGAATCAGAATTCAAGTGTGGAAACGGTAAATGCATTTCGTCCCGTTGGAGATGCGATCATGAAGATGATTGTGGAGATAATACGGATGAATTGGAATGTGGCGGTTTCAAGTGCAAGAATGGAACATTCCAATGTAAATCAGGGCACTGTATTGCCGCATATTTCAGATGTGACGGCGACAGAGACTGCAGAGACTTATCTGATGAAATTGGATGTCCACCAAGGTTCCCAGGAGGGAGATATTGTCCTGAAAGCAGGTAATTGCAATTCTTCAATTGATATTTATTTCTTTCTGTTGAAAAAATACTAATAGGCTGTTCTTGCAGGTTCCAATGCGCGAATAACTTATGCGTGTCGCAATCAGATTTGTGCGACGGCACGGACGACTGCGGGGACGGATCGGACGAAGCTAGCTCTATCTGTACAAACTTCAACTGCGATACGTTACGGCGATTCCATTGCGATAACCATCGTTGTGTGCCTAGGTAACAATTTTAGCTTTATAATTTTTAAGCAATGAACTTAGCGGTGATCTAAGCCGCTAAGCCGTTCAAATCTTGTCGGGCACCTCTTTACAACAACTGCGCTTTGCAAGATTAAATATCACTGGCTGTAATTGTGACGGCAAGCAATTTCTGGAAATCTGCACATATTAGTGTTCTCCATAATGTTTTTTAATAATACATTGGGTTAGATCGCTAATGTAAAAATCATCTAATTAATTCTTATTATCCTTGTCGCGTTAATTAAACGAATGAAGGTTCAAATTAAATAGTAATTGAATTGAATAATTGTACAATAACCTATTCACAGATACCAAGTGTGCGACGGCATAGACAATTGCGGCGACGGGTCAGATGAGAACAATATGACGCTGTGTGCGGCGCGCGCGCGGCCGTGCGACCCGCTGACGCAATTCCAGTGCGCCAACCGCCGCTGCGTGCCACGCGCCAAGCTCTGCGACCTGGCCGACGATTGCGGCGACGTGTCTGACGAGCGTGGCTGCCATCATGCCATGACCTGCTCGCCGCAGGACAAGGGTGACTGTTCTTCATTTACTCTCACTACCGATCTATTCAACGAATGGTCATAATCTGGCGTAATATGAAAGCGTTTTGTTTTATAATGTAATAAAAATTCAACGCAAACCTTTAAACAGTAGTTATAAAACTTGGGAAACTAAACTAGATTCATTGTTTCTGGTAAACGTGACCGTGGGATGTATAATTTTACGCGTTAATCGATTACAGGCGGTTGCGAACATTTCTGCACAAACTTGACGTTGGTGGGCGGCGGTCCGGGCGGCTACATCTGCACGTGCTTCCAAGGCTGGATCATCTCGGCCGCTGACAGCAAGAAGTGTGTGGACGTGGACGAGTGCGCGGCCGGCACGCACCACTGCTCGCAACTTTGTACCAATCTTAACGGCAGCTTCAGTTGTAGCTGCCGCAATGGATTCAAGTGAGTTCTGGTACTTTTAATATTGTCCAAAATGCCACGGATGCTTAGACTTCGTAAACGAGATGCAATCAATAGATCATAAATATTTCCGAGATGCAATCGATAGACCAGTATTATTTTTTGGTTTCTCTAATAAGCCTCACATTTAGGCATTTTTGTGAAAATTATTGATATAGCCCCAATTAAAAATTCCTGAAATATGAAGATCCATATTAAACAATTTTACCTTTTAATTAAATATTTTAATATGAAATGTATAGTATCTCAATACATATTTTAAATATTACAGATTAGCCGACAATTTATCAGGCGTTTGTAAAGCACTGGATGGTGATGTGGTCCTTATGTTTGCCAACGGACCAGAAATACGCGCGTTTGCTCAAGAAAAGAACGAGGAATTTGGTATTATCACATCAGAGAAGAGAATCGAAGCTTTGGACTACGATCCTAAACAGGAAATGATCTTCTGGGCGGACAGCTACGATAAGACTATCAAACGTTCATACATGATCAATGCTTTGGAGGGACAAGTTAAAAGTGGTTACGCTCAAGATCTTAATATGAAAGGAAATGCCAAACCAACGGCCATTGCAGTAGATTATATTGGCGATAATTTATACTGGACTGAAGTTGATAGAACTGGATCAAAACCGAGGGGCCGTGTCATGGTAGCCAGAACTGACGGCAGGTACAGGCGGGCGTTAGTATCCGCTGGTATCGAAAGTCCAACATCGTTGGTACTCGATCCTCAGATGGGTAAAATGTTTTGGGCGGATGCAGGTTCAGCGCCTAAAATCGAAACGGCTTGGATGGATGGTTCTAAGCGAAGACCTATTATTACTGAAAATATACGTCACCCCACGGGCTTAGCTATCGACCAAGGAATGGATCACGCAATTTATTGGGCCGATACTAAATTGAATACAATAGAGATGATGCGACACGACGGATCTAACAGAAAGGTGATTCTGAAGGGTGACCTTCTCAAACATCCGCTGTCTTTGGACGTGTTCGAATCGTCATTGTACTGGGTGACACGGGACACCAATGAATTAATCAGACAAGACAAATTCGGAAGAGGAGTGCCGTTCGTTATTTCTAAAGATCTAGTCAATCCATCCGCCGTAAAAGGTAAGCATTGTTTTCAGCTGTGTTCGTTAAGTGTCCGTTAAATAAATAAACACAGAAGTTAAATCTGAGGAAGATGAAATAATCCAGGAAATAATTCGTTCGTTGTTCGTACGCAGTGTGGCACCCGGCCCGGTACAACGCGTCGGGTGCGGCGCGTGCGGCCTGCACGCGCTCGGCCTGCTCGCACTTGTGCTTGGGCGTGCCGGCCGGCCGCCGCTGCGCCTGCCCCGACCTGCTGCAGCCGCCCAAGCGCGCGCAGGACCGCGCGTGCGACGCCGGTGCGTACCTACCGCCTTACACGACACACCTCTTTTATCTGAACATAGAATATGATTATTACAGGGAAAGTACTTAAGTTATGAAAATCGAAAAGTACACATTCGAATTGCAATATTGCGAAAATTTTTGTTCATGCTACGCTTCACCTTAACGTCGCGGGCAGCGTCAGTCAAGTACGGAGTAGTTGTTAATTATTGAATTGTTTCTAATTGTTATCTGTACGCTAAACAGCGGTGGAACCCGAACGACCACTACCTCGAATTTGCCGCTGCGAGAACGGCGGACGTTGCTTGGAGGGCGAGGACGGCGAGCTTAAGTGCGCCTGTATCAACGGGCTGGGCGGGCCCGTGTGCGCCGCTGCGGCCGCCGCCACCGCCGGCCGCGCCGCCTCGCCCGCCGCCGTCGTCGTGCCCGTGCTGCTGGTGCTGCTGCTCGCCTTGGCTGCGCCGGCTGCGTGGTTTATTATTAGGAAGAGGCCATTGTGAGTAGTTAAACTTTTGCTAATTAACATTCGATAACAATAATACATAGCACTATTGCTAATATTATTTGTATCACTAGCATAATTTATATGAGATATCAAATCACCTAGAGGTATTTAAAAACGATGAATGGCGTCCGTTCCGTAGCGGCAAGGGTGGCGGGCTGGGCAGCCTGGCATCGTCGCAGAGCGTGTCGTTCCGCGCCGGATCCAACGTGGAGTTCGGAGGCGCGGCGGGCGGCGTGGCGGGCGGCGTGGCGGGCGGCGTGGCAGGCGGCGCGGCGGGCGGCGCGGCGGCGGACGCGTATTCGTTGGAGGTGCCGCGCAAGGGCCGCGACTTCAGCAATCCCATGTACGAGGCCGTGACGCGCGCCACCGCCGAGGGCCAGCCCGAGCCGCCGCTACGTTAGTATCACTTTCTTATTATTCTTTTGTTTTTACTTTTATTGTGTAGTTGTTTTTTAAAGGTTTGAGCAGTCCGACATGTTGTAGAAAATGATTTGACATAGATGCAGAGAGCCTTAAATATAATAAGTATTACAATTTTCATGAAAACTAGGGTTCCATTTTTTTTACTATATACTGTGATTCTTTAATTTTGGGACAGAGAACTGACACAGATAAAACATAGTAACTTATTATTCTGTACCGCCTAATTAAATGTTTTAAGTACGACTTTAAAGTGAAAAAGTAATCGATTTTAGAATAAATTAAGTATATTTTGATTAAATTGTGACTTACCGAGGGTACAAAACATTTACTTTTGTACACCTGTAGAGTTGCAGTTTATCACAGTACAATTCAGCGTTTTGGGGGTGTCGACTGACGTTCGGTCAGTGCAGAGGGCGGTACGGACGCAGTGCTGCCATCTAGATGTGTGAGCCCGAGTGTGTTGCAGCGGGGCTGTATGAGGTGCCGGCGGAGGTGCGCGACAAGACGCAGTCGGGCACGCTGTCGGCGGCGCCCCGCGCCCCGCCCGCGCGCCGCCGCGCGCTCGACCCCGCGCCCGACACCGGCGCCGACACGGCGGGGCTGGTGCGCGAGGACCGCGACGCCTGAGCTCCTCGCCTGTTCTACACGTTTCTTTCAATCGTTCCTTGTTTCCATCCGATTGTACGTTATTGATGTATTCGGACTCCCGTCGTAGACGGTTTCCTCCTTCGCTCCTCTTCTGTTATTTTTTGCTAGATCTTCGCCTTCTCTGTCGACTCTACGTCGACTATTTTAAATTGCCGCGAGGCCGTACTTACGCGTCGGTCGACCCTCGTTCGTTCCTTCGTCCGCTGTCCCGAGGTTGCGAGCTGGCGTCGCTCCGGTTCCCGACGACTGAGCGTATCGTCGCCTGATATACGAGTCGATGTGTGTATAGTTGGAGGCGATCTCTGAAGCGAGCCTCGCGTGTACGTTCCGGTACATTCCCTGATGTGTGAGGTAGAACGCTGGATCTCGGAAGACTTCAGTATTTTGAAAATCATAGATGGAGTCCGAGCGACCGGTACCTTCCTATATCGTGTATAAAAGTTGAATTAGAAGTAATTAATTAGTACATAAATAAATAATGTAGGAATTGTTGTGCAGCGCTCCGCGTCTGGTATAGATTCATTTGACAATAAGACATACATACTGTTTAGAAAATAATTTATTTATTTTGTTTTAAGACTATGTAAAATATAGCTATGTTGTGTTTTATAATTGTCTATTAAACGGTGAAAAACGAAGATATTTTGTGGAATCTTTGACAATTTGCCATAAACATGTGAGATAATATTTCTGTTGTTTAATGTTAAAGTAATGAATATCGATGTCAATTTTGTTTGTTAAATAAATACCTATATTGTAAATATGTGCGTTCGGCCTTGTGATGTACATTTGATAGTCGAAATTTTATTTATACTGTTTATACATACTATAAAGTAAATGTAACTATATGATAGACATGGAATCCTCTGTGAGCATAAGTATAACATCACAAACATTTTTATAATATATACGACCACAAGGCACACTTGATAAATTTGAATATATTATCTATACATAAAATGTAAAAAGTATAAATCTGTCAATATAAAGAGTAAGGAGATGAAATATTTTTGTATTGGGATTATTGTAGTGATTAGGTGTCCTCTGACTATAGTCGAAATATTGTGTAAAAATAAAATAAATATTGAATATTAAGCCGTTTTATTTTCTCATATATTTATAATTAGCTTTGTTATTATTATTATAACGCCAAGTCATACCTTATTATTGAAATCTTATTCTTAAATGGATTACTACAGCTACTGATGACTTACATACATACATATCTTCACGCCAGGTCCCTGGCGGGGTAGGCAGGGAGCAACTGGTAACATAAGGTTGTTAATACTGTATCTGCATACAAACTGGAGAGCCCTAGACTTATCGGCAGTCACGCTTTCAACCAACACGACCGATGAGGCAGTGAACTTTTGGTCAATTCATTTAAAATGGGATAATAAAAACGAACGCCTGATAATTCACTATTTTCAATATAATTTCATAATATAAGGTATAACAATTATTTCATTAAACGGTTATGTTATGAATGAAAATTGGATAACCTTACATTTGATTTAGTAACACGCAAAAGGTTTTGGAAGTATCAACTTACTAACCCGTGCTTGGTCAATAGCAAGGAGCAAATAATAGGTAGAGTATAAGGCCGTCTTGCACTTATAGTTCGTGTTTCGCATTGATAGCTGAGATGATCTTTTCAGTTTTTTCACGGTTCGCAATGCATTTATCGCAATAAATAAAGAAGCCATAGCCGTGGGAGTGTCAAACACCTTTCAGGATGTGTTGGCGAACTCGCCTCATGGTATTTTGTTTCACAGTTAAAACAACTTATCTTTAACTACATACATGGCTCAGGAAATTCAATATTGTTTGCTTGGAGTTTTAAACCCGTACATCTTCGAGTAGGAGATCATATTATTCAATAATTAGGTTGTCACAGCCTTATATCGATTCGTGAATCACTAAGAAATCGTTATGTACATTCAATAAAATTATATGGTATGAAACGTGTAAAATAATTACTTCGA
The DNA here is from genome assembly GCA_018237605.1 of Apyrrothrix (Melanopyge) sp. n. Burns01. NCBI lineage: Eukaryota > Metazoa > Arthropoda > Insecta > Lepidoptera > Hesperiidae > Apyrrothrix > Apyrrothrix (Melanopyge) sp. n. Burns01. Next base: position 11,196 of record DVPD01000313.1, read on the forward strand.
ATGCCCAAATATTTTTTGGCTCCTTGTAATTTATCAAATTTCTCTATGCGTATGTTTCTTTCAGTTTGTTTCTCTAGGAAGTCTACACAAGTTCAAAGATGGTAACAGATGACAATCAAATGGCTTAAAATTGTTAGTGCAAATATTGCTTAGTGCGCCTTTTGCTAAAAATCTTGTTGGCGCTCAAAAGTACTATGTTAAAATAGGTAAATACCTTAATTTAATTCACAAATAAAATTCAGTAAAGGGATCGTTTAAGAACTATTTAATTATAGTGGTTTTTTAAATCACAGAAAAGTCAATAGTGCAATTGTTTATCTACGCATTCTGAAAAGGGCGGGAAAAGGCGAGTGGACACAGATACGTTCATTGTCTCAAATAAATTATTAACCTACCTAAACGTATAACAGCTGAGCGTCCCGCCCTGTTGGTTACAGCTCGATTTCAATAAATTTAGAACATTGTTTCCAAACACGCCTGTAGTACCTACCTAACACGCTAGCTAACAGCAGTTGAATGTATCAGCCTAAGGAAAACGTCATCCATACAGTTACATAATGTATCGCTTGTACTAGAAACAATACGTCAAATATCGTCTATTTGATTAATTAGAACTCACAAACACCGATAATGGAATTCAGAGACATTATCTTATCAAACAGGTCGACGGTGGCACGTCGCTTTGCAACAGCTGATATTCGCCTTGCACGTCGTGATTTGACTTTACTAGGTTAAGTACCAGTTATGTGATGTTTAGTGTATTTTGTTTGAGCAAATACCCGCGATAAGGAGTTAAACTGAGAACTAGTCACCAAACTGAAGCGTAAGTATACCCGTGTTTACGTAATTGATAGGTTTTAATTAGCGTTCTCAACAACAATGCAAAGTAAACTGAAGCAAATGTACTAATATAAAATTAAATTTAAATTAGCTAACTGAACCTGAACTAAATTAATAGATGTGACATTTCTCA